>BQNB010006396.1:0-97700 GCA_026074375.1 Tanacetum coccineum | reverse complement strand
CTAAGGCCATTGTAAGTTTTCATTTACTTTCCTTGTTTTTAATTTCCTAGTCTAAATTTGCTTATCTGCTTATAAACTGCTTAGTAGCTTGTTATTTTGTGCTTATTCTTGTCTTATGATGATTATTAGTCTTAATTGATAATTTGTCTTATAGTCTTTTGTCTTAATATCACTAAAAAACCAAAAATAAGTAGCTTAGCTTTTAGATTCATAATTCTAGCTTAATTGATTCTGGATTTATGTTTGTAAGCTTGTTATAAGCTAATTGTTATCTGGTATTAAAGTTTTGTCCACTGGATTTTAATCTCAAGCTAAAAAAAATCTGTCATAAGTATAAAGGGGTGTTTGGATTAGTACTGTTTGACCTCAAATAGTCAAAGGAATTTAATATAAGCTTTTGATCTAGTTTTGATTAAGTTTAAAATGAATAGTCTAGTTGTTTTCTCAAGTTAGATTTTAAAATATTAAAAGTTTGAGTTTAATATCTTTGTTCCTGCTTCAGGGGACTTTTTCATTTCTTTTGCTTGTTACAAACTTGATCTAAGCCTCATTGAGATTGGATCTTGTTTAAGTTGAGTTTGGATTTTGTTAGCTAGGTGTTCTTAAACACTCAATAGGAGTGTCTAGTGCAGGGTTATCCCTTAAGGATACCTGCAAATTGGTTTTGGCCATTTGGTCATTTGCACCAGCAGTAGTAACAGCAGTTACTACTGCTGTCTTTTTAGCATCATTTAAGCTAGCTTTAGTAGGATTTAGATTTTAAAATTTAGTAAGTTTATAAATTAGATAAAGGTTAAGATAGTTTAAAACTTGTTTTCAATTTCTAGCTTATTACTTAGGATTAATTTAGCCTTAAAAGTTCATCAAAAAAATCTCAAAAAGCCAAAAACAGTATTAACTAGTCTTAGCTTTTTAAATTTAGATTTCTAGCTTTTAGTACTTGTTTTTTATGATTTTGATTCATAGCATATAAGTAGATAGATAAGTCTTCAAAAGCTTAGAGTCTGAAATAGCTTATTGAGTTTTATAGCTTATTAAGTTTTTAAGCTTTGAGTTTTCCTTGCTGAGTTTACATCCTAGATCATAGAATTTAGATAGCTTATAGTGTTTCCAGTTAAGTTAGCTTTTCATAATTAGCTTTTACACATATTAAGCTTTCTAGAACAGCTTTTAGATTTGAATTTGAGCTTAAAATGAGTTGTTTGCAAGCTATTAAGTGAGAAGTAGATTTTTAGCTTTTAAAAGCCACTTTCTGTTAACAGCTTATTAATAAGCTTTTTGAGAGCTTAATTTTGAGTTTAAGCTTATAGTCCGTTTATTAAAGTTGCTTAAAAAGTTGTCCTCTACAACTTTTCTTCTTTAAGTTTTTCATAAAAACCAAAAAAAAGGGAAGTGGAAGTCGGGGGTGAGCAAGACTCGAACCCCCGACCTCAACACCTCAACCTTTTTATACACACACACACCCACTCCTTACCGCTGTGCCCTTGGGTCTTTTTCATAAGACCCTTGCACTCTTTATCTTTTATAGTCGTTTTGGCTTTATAAGCCCAATAAGCTGTTAAGCTTATTTCGTGGCTTATTTTATAAGCTACAATCTCGGGCTTATTTTTCCTAGGATTTATATAGTTTAAGCTATTTTCTGTCATTTTTCTAGAATTTTTAGAGTTTATTTAGTATTTTTAATCATTTATTTTCATTAAAAACTTAAAAAAATCATAAAAAATAGAAAAATAATCAAAAAAATATAAATCTTTTTTAGAAAATTTTCTTTTATCCTAAAGTTCATAGGAAAATTAGTTTTGCTTTCGTAGGGTCTAAATTGTTAAATTTCATTTTCTAAAGAATGGGATTCGTTCTCATTCTCGTTTTTCGTATTTTAACGCTCATTTTAACTCCGTTTTTGTTCTAGTTTTCTTTAAACTTACTTTTTAGTCAATTTAAGTCCATTTAAAAAGAAAAACTCAATTTAGGTTTAATTTTATAAATTTAGGTTTTGTAGCTTATGTTTAAGGTTCCCGTTTTGCGTTTTTAGTTAAAATTTAAATTCCCGTTGTTTGTTTTCATTCTTAATTTTTATCATTTGCTTATTTTAATTTATAGAAGTGGAAAATCAAATCAACTATTGTTTCCCATTCAAATCATTGTCCAAGCATCAAACGTGGTCTCAATTTCACAAGTCGTTGGGAAAACGACCCGGGGAATCATACTTCTCGGTTAAGATACGTATTATATTATTATATATATTTTGAAGAGTTTCTTTTTGACCTTTGTCCTCAAGGGTAAATTGGTAATTTCCCATAGTATTTTATATTATATATATCAAAGTCGTATCACCGTATCTGTCAAGAAGATACGGCGTATCCGTGCCTACACTTCACAAATAACCACGAAGGATTGGAGATCCAATAAGCCATATCCAGGAGACATCAATAAGCCATATTCATAATATAGTAATAAAAAATTCTAGAAGATATCAAGCGTGGTCCTTACTCTAAGAAATCCCTAATACGCCGTATCCCACATTGCTCGATATGGCGTATCGACGAGTTTCCAGACTCTATAAATAGACGATCCTAAACTTAGTTTTAGGTATGCAAGTGAATCCTTAAACCACCAAGTCGACCAAGAGACGAATAAAGGAGCCAAGAAGGTCAGGAAAGAGTCTCAAGATCAGAATAAAACTCTTGTAATCTTCGCACAACCGAATATGTGTTCCATTAAGGTTTCTTTATTTTAATCGTTCATATATCAAACCGTGTGTATTTTTACAATGACTATCAGCTGATACCTTTAGGTATCAACCATGTTTATGAAGATCTAATATTTGGTTTGTTTATCTTGATTGCTTAATTTATCGTTGAGTGTTGTTTATGTTTATCAATTTATATTCGTTTACGTGCTTAAGTATGCGACCTATCATTCAACTCGGTCTAGTCTTACATATTTAATGCGTTGTAACTTTGGTGTTGTTTGGGCGTAGGCTAAGAGTCCGGGACAACTCTTCATATTGCAATTTATATATTTAGAATCATAGGATCATAAATATTGACCTATCCTTACCTTTAGTTTAGTGAGCTTAGTTGAGCCATAAGGTGATCTTGGTATCAACGGGTATGTTCTTATTCAATTGGTAAGGACTCAAACAGTGGACTACTAGTATATAAGGAGCCGTTAAGCAGTAAGTGAGTAAAGTCTCAATGAGTTAGAGTTTAGTAAGAGCACCATTATTAATCTCCTAAGATAGATTATAATCAATAAATGCTTGCTTTATGCAGATGCATCTAATTATGACAGAATTAGCGTGTCTAGGTCTTAGGAAGAATTACCGCATAAGTCTAGGAATGATATGCCATTCGAGATAAGACAACCATTGCACTAATAAACAAACATGCGTTTTATCAAATTATTCATGGTTGATATGTTTTCCTTACATTAGTTCTCGACCGCTTCTCTATCGTTTGTTATTCTTCTTGTGTGTGTTTATTGCTTTACTTGTCATCAAAACCTTATGTTAGATACACAAAACCGTACCAGTCTCTCAGGCTGAAACCCCCCTTTGCATTAGTTCTAGGTTTAACTTAGATAACTAAAATACTGATAGAATTAAGAATTAACTCTCTCGCTCTTAGTGATCGACACCCTACTTACCACGAAACTCCATCTGATCGGGTACACTTCCCGGTTAAAGTGTTGTTTTTAGGTATAGTCGGCATAAAATAAATAGTAAAACTTGATACATAAATAACACCTACACAACGACACATCAAGTTTTTGGCGCCGCTGCCGGAGAGTGAAGTTGTTAAATTCTTATTTGTTAGTGTTTTTGTTGGGATTTATTGATTTGATGATACAAAAAGAATGATACAAAAGAATGAAACACAAAGGACTAATTTGACATTATTGAATTCTACAAAAGATGGAGGATTCTAGAAGACTTTCTTAAAAGATAATGATCAAAGATTAGGAATAGATTTAGTTTCCTAATACAATTAAAATTTCTTGTAAGTCCAGATGGACTCTCTATATAAAGAGATCCATAGACATTGTTTATTAGTGTATCCTAGACGTCTAATGTGTATTTAATGTGTTTCAATCATGTAGACAGGAAACACCAGGCGATCTCACCACTGGAGATCGTCTTATCTCTAAGGTCAAGGTGTTCTTGATCCCTGTTATAGGTAGGTAACCGTTCTATTCTGATCAAATAGAATTAGGGCTTGATGTGAATGTATAACCTTGTGAAAATAACATTGTTCTTTATTTAAATTCGGCTACGTATCTACATACTTTGTTGTTTTCGATCCTAGGAGCTTAAACGATTCTCAACATGTGGTATCAGAGCCATGTGGCTCATGATATCTAGAAATATTTTGTTTTGATATCGTTATAGCTTCAAGGTTTTGTAACACTAATACTAGTTAGAGTATTCGTATTAATATATTGAAGCTTTGTTTATTAATCTGTGTGTTCATTAGAATTACTGTTCTATTTCATATTCTTCTTATTGATCAAAGATTAGATTCCGCATAGTCTTTGATATATTTTACAAAGTTTCTACCATAATTGTGTAGGATTTATCTTGCATAACTAAACCTTACACAAGCTAAGGAATTCAAGATCTATTCAAGTGGGATCAACAAGTGGTATCAGAGCAGGTTGCTTTGAGAAACTTTGCTAAGAAGACATGGATCAAGACTTAGCATATATGGTGACTGCATCAAAAGTGCCTATGCTCAAACCAGGTGAGTATGATCTTTAGAGGATGAGGATGGAACAGTACGAGCTTTGGAGGATGAGATGGGATTAGTACATCTAGATGATGATTATTCTCTATGGTGAAGTCATCAAGAATGGTAATGCCTCTCCAATAACAAAGGTTGTTGAGGTGTTGAGACTACAATTGCTTTCTACAACTGCTGAAGAAAAGTCATAAAGGAGGTTAGAGTTAAAGGTGTAGGTTCCCGAATTCACAAACTGTATTAGATCTAAATGAGAGTCTAGAGAGTGAAGTTAGAGAGAGAGAGTAGTTGAGAGAGAAATAATACACACTAAAGAGTGTGTGTAAAATGTAGTTATATACTTACCTCTTCCAAAGTGAAGGAGGTATTTTTAGTTCTTACAATACCCGGGTATATAGTAACCGGTTCAATACCGAAGGTCATACGTTTACCAATTAAACTACGAGCTATATGTAAGTAAAATACACGGGAGTGACGTGTCTTTTTTAACTATCTAAAACAATCTCCTTAAGGGAGGTCACCCCTGAAAATACTAAACTTAAGCTCTTCAATCTTCAGATTGATCTTATGTATAGCTCGTAAACGTTTGATTTTATTGATTTGTATCTTGTAAATCTGAAGTAGTGAACTTTAAGACTTAGGCTTTAGCTTGACTTGTATTGAGCTTTGAGCTTCTTGAGATCATCAATCCTATCATAATCTTAATCATCATTCATGTGATCTTTGCTATCTTGTTGAATTGTGTCTTTCGGAATGAGATGCTCACACTTTTACTTGTCTTGAAAGCTTGAATATTCAGAGTTGAGGAAGCTTTAATAACAGATACTTAAACCTTTTCATGTATCTTCGAATGAGAGTCGTTTGAGAATGAGCACGGCGGTTATGAACTTGATTTGTTGGAACACAGGTATTCTCATCTCCATTTTAATATTTTCCTGTATAAAACAGTTTGCATTAAAGAGAAAAATTGATTTTGTAAAAACAATTCTAAGTGTTAATTATGAAAATATTTTGTAACACTTCGATAATTTTGTAATGGTTGTCAAATGTTCAATAACGTTCAATTTTTTTGCTGGAACATGATTTCGATTTCAGTTAAGAATCGCACCATCGTCTTTCTTTCCAAGTTGACAGAAGTTTGGTTCTTGTTGTAGCGCACATTTAACCTACCTAGAGCTTGTTTAATGTAGGCTCTAGCAGGTTTTAATCTTCATGTGAATACCTTCGTTTCACTCGGATGTTCTGGCAATATAACAAGGATTAATGCGTCGGACTCTTAGTTAACCTGTTTCCACAGAGTGTGAAAGACCAGATAAATGGAAATGTGTCCTAACGAGATTAATTGATGATCTCTTGGCTCTAGACTCGAAAGTGCGCTTTGATATTAGTGATCAGAGGCTGGAGCTGACTGCCACCTTTTCAATACCGACTTACTCGGAGTGAGTGAGACAGTAGATTGGCATTGTTTAGTTTTCGTGAACATATGGTAGACAAGTTTCTTTTAAGAGAAAAGCTCGAAGGTGGAAGGGTTGTGCATTGCATCACTGGGTCCATGATGTCGTCTTTAATGTTAGCAATCAACTTGTGATTCTGACAACATATGTATTGACCCGGTTTCTGCCTAAGTGTATAGAGGGCTTCTTTCTTTACACCCTTTATCCATATAATTCTTTTTCATTCTTCAACCCCTTCAGTGCTTACGAGATTCATGACTAGAACCTTGTTGGGTTTATTCAAGTACTACTCCATCTCAGTCGGCACTATTCCTTTCCTCACATTTCTCCTTTTTTCATACTACGGAGTTCTACAACTAACTTGTGGATAGTCCATAGGAAGATCCCTCCTTGTATCTGGCAGGTCATGGGATGAGTACCTTTTATATCCTTACATCCTTATAACTTGATAACAGTAAATACCATGGTCAGTCTTTTGGCACTGTTCACCTTGCCATAAAATCACTGTTGAAAAACTCAGATCAGGGTACTTAGTGATATTTACTATCAAAGTGTTTAGGACACGATCGTTTTGCTTTTTTGAAACGCTCCCCCTCAAAATGTGCTTCGGTATTCGAAAAATGTTTAGCACATGTTGTGGAGGAGTACACTTGAGTAATATGATCAAATACATATTTTAATCACTTTTTCTCCTCCTTATCAAAAATTTCAAAATCATTTGACATTTTTGATATCAAATGATTTAAATATGTTATAAACTTTCAAAGAAGAGTGTGCCAAATTATTCCACAAGCCGTGTTTGCGAACATATTAATGCTCCCCTTTCAATCATTGAGGGTATATAAGATAGTGATGAGTACTGTATTTGAAGATTTTGTGATTTTCTAAGAGAAATTCTTGAAAAGTTGTACTCAAACACTATTATATTAGCCTATAATTAAGTCTACACTACACATTTATATATTCACAAGAATATGTATGGGACAGGACCTAAAAATGTTCAAACTGAAAATGACAAAGTCATTCTGTCCGTGTCAGCAATCTGTAGTCCATCTCAATAATCTCCTTTTGGAAGTTGTCTTAGCTTCCCATTGATTCAGCATCCTTTCTTGAGTAGGTTCGAGCCCCTTTTTTTTTGCCAAAATTTTTTGCATTAAGAATACTTGTAAGTTTAACGCCCAATCGATGAAAGTACACATAAAGTTGAAACCGTAACACTAAAGTAAATTAAGTCCCGGATGTCTAATTTCTCTTAAAATGATGAGGGATGATATGAATTGAAACACCAAAAGTCAAACTAAGTCCCGGATATTCATTTATTCTTCTCAGTAGACGAATTGTTAACACCTAAGACAACTAAGTCCCAAATGTTTACACATCTTCTTTCTATTTGGATACATGATAACTAGAGGACTTATCATTACTTATCATACCATTATGTCCCTTCTTTGATCATATTATTTCTACTCTTTAAAAACTTGCTTGGTGATTCACTGTTAAAGGATGCATAAATTGAATCAGCTACCATTCTGCTCACGCTATAATCAATCTTTGGACAACACATTTCCCTGGTATCTCTAATGATGCATACCTTATATGACAAGATATCTCTTCTCCTATGTGGTTGGAATAGCGCACCGGAAAGTAACACGATAAAACACTGATTTTCTCTGCGGATAAGACATTTGTCTTCCTGGAATGGCCTACAATTAAATAAGGCTATAGATTCTATCACGTGTAGTTGTTGTACCTTTCAGTGTATTTACTCCTTCCCCTTGATGTTTTCGATACCTCAGAATCAGAAAAAATCTTATATGCACACATGCTTGAGATCGTGTTCGCAGAATTAATAAACTTAAATCTATCCCGTGAGAATCAGTTTCAAGGCTTTTTAAACTACGAAAGAATTTCCAAACATTCCTAAGTCTTTTTACAAACTATGACGTGTTGGCAATATTATTCGTATGTAGTTTAAAGCTATTCACTAAGTCTTCTATTGCAATTAAGTCCCTAATGTTTGAAGGCAAATGACATCTAGGCACATTGTAGGGGGGTTAATATGAATTAACTCCCTTTCAATTGTTATTGTCTTTATCAAAAAACTTCAATGTTTAATACCTTGACTTTTTTGATAAGACGTTTAAAAGATTATTTGACATCTTTCTCCCCGCAAAGATTGCCGTTTCTATTTAAAGAGCTGTAGTCATTGTTTGAGAGGTTGAATTATCTTTGAAAATCTTTTCGTGATTACTGAAAATATTGATTCATTGTGAAGACAACTTTTTCCCAATTGAAATAAGATTTCTCTTATTTTGACAAATAAATGCACTGACACGTACACTTTACTTTCTTATGTGCTTGGATATGAAAATTAATCCATGCCCGGAAATTAATTACCGTTGTTGGAACAGCTGTCTTTTCGACGACATGCATTCCTCATATTGGAATAGGGAGTTGTAGTCAGAAATAACTGCAAGCCATTGTCATGAGCTCAAAACTTTGAATGTTTTGTTAGAGTAGCTCAATACCGAAAAGACTTCTCTTTTCATTGCTAAGGAAAAATGCACTAAGACGTGTATTTTTCTTTACGATGAGGCCCGGGTTATGTACAGAAATGTACATAAGCGTTTGATGATAATATCAAGCAGTTACGTTTGTCAGAACCTCCAGTTCTGCTGGAGTCAAACATCTCATAACCAATCTTCTGACAACGATACAAAAAAACCGATTCTCTCAAGATGGGCTTCGTAAATTAATAGCTTAGTCAGGTATTTATGTTCTGGACATATATAAAATTAATAATATCATATTTTCAACTGTTCCTTTTTTGAAGTGATTCAGAGTATCGGTTTGTACTTTGTATGAGAATGTAGTACGGGGTTGCATGATATTGCTATGGCTGACTGAGAGTCGCAATACAACGGTATTTTGTTGTAGTTGAAGCCATAATCTTTAAGCTGTGTCCTCATCCACATTACTTGAGCACAACTTGCAGATAACGAAGTACTCTGCCTTGACTTGAAGACATTGCAGTGCAGGTTTCGTTTTTTGAATCCAGCTTACAAGTTTATCACCAAGGTACTGTATCCTCCTGAAGTGCTTTTTTGAGTATCAATGGCCATCCGCATGATCAGCGTCTGTAAAGGATGTTTAGTTCAAAGCCAGATTCCTTTGGATACCAGAGTCCCATGGTAATGGGACCTTTAGGTATATAAAGATTATTTTAACCTCCTTGAGGTGCTTTTGAGTTGGTCGTGCTTGATAAAGTGCAACAATAGCATACTGCTTGCTCTAAGTCTGGTTTCGAGATGTCAAGTACATGGTACCACGTTTTTACTACGATTAATTCAGTTTGGTTAAGGGTTCTCCATCTTCAAATCTACATCTAGTTTGGGTTTAGTAGCAATGGTGTACCAATGGGTGTCATTGTCATATATGCTTTTTCAGAATTTCTAAAGCGCACTTGGCCTGTTGATAAATATACCTTTTAGGGACTGGTGATCTGAAGTCCTTAAAAAGATTTCATCTCCCCCATTAAGGACATTTCAAATCTACTGTGCATTAACTTTTCAAATCTTTTTTGAATATTTAGGGTTTGTAGAACCAAAAATTATGTCATCAACATAAATCTGCACAAGTAGAATATCCTCCTCGTATTTTATCTTGAATTAGGCGGGTCATTTGTACCTTTAGAAAAGGCCGTTTGGACATCTGGATGTTGATAGTTCATCATACCAAGGCTCATTGGTGCTTGCTTTAATCCATACAAAGCTTTCCTTAGAAGGTAACTTTTCTGGATGATCTGTTCAATGATACCCTTCCCGGCTGAGCAAAGTAAAACCTCTTCCTTTACTGGAACCATAAGAAATGCCGTTTTAGTCCAATCTGATAGATTGAAAAGACTTGGTGCTGCGATGGGCAACAAAAATCCGACTGCTGCCAATCGAGAACTGGAGCTAATGATTCTACAAAATCAATACCCTTTTCACTGTAGCATAATCCTTTTGGCCACAAGTCATGCTTTGTTGGGGATTAATAGTTTGTTTCTTCATCTTTTTTGTTCTTCCCATAACTACTTTAGTTAAATAACCATCTTGCCAAATGGTTTTTCGCCGAGTTCCCAGATGTTAGTCTGGTCGAAACTGATGAAGTTCATTCCTGCCATTGCTTCGATCCATGCAGAATCAGCCATTGCCTCCTTAATGTTCTTCGGTTCAACAATACTCACCGTGAGCGCGAACATACACATTTCAGGATCTGCGACAAGCTGTCGTCTTGTTTGAACTGGCATGGTTGGATTTCCACGAACTTGTTCTAATGGATGATCTCTGGTCCATCGGTAATCATGACTTTGTGGTTGAAATGAATGCACATCGGTATTATCAATGTTGCGTGAGAAGGAAGACTCACCAATTTCTTGTACTGTGTACAAAAAGGATTGAATAAAGTCATTCCTTCTTGAAACGATGCATTCGGTGCTTGATTATTGTTGTTTTCCTCAGCTTGACCGTGTGTTGGATTGTAATATTCTTCAAGTAAAGGACTGAAGAGAAATTCCAACCCTTGTTGTGACGAATCTGTCTTCTCTGCTGTAGGAACAACATTTTGTCTTGGGGGCACGGGTGCAGAGTTTTCATATCTGTGACTTTTTTCCTTGGAGATCGTGGCCTGAAGAGACATTTTCAACAGACATCTCTTGTCGTTGTGGTGCGAGGTCTGAACTGTTGTGATCAGACATCATTTCATGAAGCACGGGTCCTGAACTGCTATGATCAGGAGCCATCAATTGAGGCATGGGTCCTGAACAAAATTGGTCAGAAACCATAAACTATCTTTGAGATAGTAGATCTCAACCATAACGTTTCACACCGAATGGAGTTGGATTTTTCATTTGCCGTCAAAGTAGCTCAAATGGCATGATCTTGTTGTTGACTTTATGTTGAAAAATTAAATGAGAAGGATCGCACAATAAACCATTCTCTAATGAGTGATTCTTTGTACTATTAGGGTAGGTTAAATACAGTTGATATAGATGATGGCAATTTTAATGGAATGACCCCTTGTCATTAGTTTCTTCAAAAATAGAGTTTGAAGAAAATGTTATGAAGGGGGGTGCATTATTAAATTATGCATTTTTTAATGTCCATGGAATTTATTCTTCAAACACCTTGATTGTGACTTGAGGATGAATTTCCCTGATTTTGTTGGTGAGTACTTGTAGATTATTTTATCTTGATCAATGGTAGTTATGTAGGTTGAAGCCAACTGGATCACAGCTCTTGCAGCATTCATAGCTTACCTAATTGCGGAACAGTTCATGGTGGAAGATTATCGTATTCATATAAACAATGGTTGCAATAGGATCTCGTGTCATTCTTGGATGTGGAACATATGGTGTTGGAGAAACTAAGATTTGCACGAGTCCTGAACTGATGTATCCAGGAGTCATCAAAGAAGGCACAGGTCCTGGACTGATTTGCACAAGAGCCGTGACTTGACCATTTCAAGAATTGAACATCTCTGCTGTAGTGCGGATGTTGGTGGTAAAAGTTGTAATGAATGATTCTTGACAGGAAGGAGATACTGGTTTAGGAGATGAGAGATCGATGATGAAAGTATCAGTAAAGGAATAGATGAAGAAACTTTGTTGGATAGGAACAGTGACCAATGGATTCAAACTTTGGTTTCCATAGTTGTTTTTCTGGTTCATCATTTTACTTTATATATTTTTCAGGATCAGGCTTATTTTTCCTCATTATCATCACAGTATTATCATCTTTTTTGATCAAAATGTTCACTGTCCACATCTTCTAAATCAGCTTTGACAGGAGATTCTTTTTCCTGTTAGTTGCAGAACATTTGTTGAAATAAACCCAATATCATACGTCTTCCTTTGAAGCTTGTTCTCCGTGGGAACTTGATACGTTGTGGCGTATGTATTTGCCCAGTTATTCTCTAGTTCCGGGAAATCATTCGGGGGAATGGTCCATTTTGGTTCAGGTGTAGCTAGTCTCTCGCCTTCCGGAATAGGCTTAAACCACGTAGTGGTTGAAACCTTGGGAATGTGGGCGTTATCAGTGTCCTCCTATTACGAGCGTGCCTTTCATCCTGTACATTGGAATGTTATCGAAGATTTGTCAGATGTTTGATTCGGGATCAGACATGTTGCATGTAGAGTCAACAATTAGGCATCTCTTGTGTTCAATGATCTTCCATCCAGTAGAGGGAAGAGCTGGATGTTGTTTAGAAGCAGATGCATCAGACTTCTGTGATTTCTTCAAACTTTGCTCATCATCTTTTATAGAAGGTTGAGCTGACCCAGAAGCACCAAAATTGTGTCTTCTCCTCTTTGCTGACTTACCCTGGTTTGATCCAGCTGAAGGGCCTTCATCATCATCATCGTCTTCATCATCATCACTATCATGCTTTGCTATTATGGTCTTTAATACCTTGACTGTAAACTTCTTATCCTTGAAATCTTCATTCTGCTATTAAAAGCTTCCATTTGAGCTGGTATTAGATGGTAGTTGGCAGTATATCTGTTTGCTAGTCTTGGTTCTTATTCATTGTGTTTGAAGAGAGGCACTCTTTTAGATCATATTCTTCAAGAGCCACCTTGTCTGTTGTCCTGTTGGAGTAAGGTTGAAATCTTGTTTTCTCACCTTGTTCCCTTTAGAATTCTGGATTATCTCCTTTGGACTCTTTTTAGATCTAGATTCTTGAATGGACTCTAGGGCATGGCAAGCATACAGAAGTAATTCTTCGATAAATGTGCAGTGTGTTGTTCTTGCAATCTTATGGAGAGCTTCATCAAGTTTTGTTCTAGATATTCATCAACAACGTAGGAACTTGGGATTTAATTTATAGCCAAAACATAAGTTGAGTGATTAGTCTTCTTTACTTCAGGACATCTCTTGCTCCAATCTTCGCCACTCTTAGCTAAGGGCGATGAATGGAGTGATTTCAGGGAGAGATGTGGTGATTGTTGTAGATTCCGTGTTGATTGGTGGAGGAGTGACCAGTGACGACGCTTATAGATGAGACATCTGTGAAGGGAACGATTAACTGGAGGAGTTGACGTGACGGTTTGATGACTTGGATAAGGGTATCGGTTGGGAATCAGACTCCTCTTACTTTTAGATTTCTCTGATCATCTTTGGATGGTTTTTCATAAAGAAATTGATCCCCAATGTTATAAGTGTCATTGGATTTTTCATGGAAGACTTAGAACCGAATGGACTTTCTGGAATTTTCTTCGGTGGACACGTTCGTATGTTATGAGCTTCAGGTTCATGAACCTTTGGGGTAGTGCTGTACGAGGAATTCATCATCCATTAGCGTTCTCAGGGTTTGGTCCTGCAAGAACCACATGTTAATTTTCCCGAGTTTGATCCAGTCTGGTCTTCTTGCATGGGCTTGGGTCTCGGTACAGACACATTCTTGCAGGAGTAGTATCGAACTTCTCTTGCAACAGGCTTCTTTTTTCAGCTTCAGTTAAAGCTGATAGATTTTACCTAATTCCATAGCTAAGTCTGTTTATGGACGATGTTGTCATTGAAGGAGTGATTTTAGCCTTCCGAAAAAGATCACCACTCAGAGTAAACCATTTTTCATCAAGTTTGAAAGCTATAAACCCCAGTCTTTGCATCATGAGTCAGAGTATTCCAGAACAGCTGAATGTAGATAGAAGGGAATTTGCTGATGCAGTGAATGCCCTAACGAAGTTTGTGTTCTTGAAATATCAACTGAAATGTGGAAGATAGGATTCTTCTGCAACTTTTGTAGATCTTAGAGAAGGTTTCCCTTTCCAATCTGTAATCATGTTCTGAGCATGAAGGATCTGTTTCATCTCATCTTGTAGGTTCAGGTGCAGGAATATTTTTTCTTTGACATGTATTGTTAATGAATTTCAACAAAGATAGACAAACTTTAGCATATAAATCATTACGTTAGATATGATGTTCGCCTTAGTTTGACATGCCACCTTGATATTCGATTTAGCTCGAAGATTATTACAATTAGAGTCACTGGTCATTAGGTTTAAGGTCAACATTGGTCAACCTTGGTCGATGGTCTAGAGATTATCTGATAGGCTCAATGACAAGTTAACTAAGCCTGTATGAGAGTCAACAAGACAAATGGTCCTTTGGAATAGGCCTAAGAGGTTTATTGGGCTTATTGGGCCAAGACATGGACAATTAGCCTAAGACGCTGCCCAACAGATCACCAAACCGCCATGCAGTAGGTTAACATTCCGCCATCAAGAATATGCAACCGCTATCATCATGAAGCCAAGATCCAGGCATTTTGATTATCTTAATTCTAGCAGGACAAATTTAACACATACAGACAGTTTTAACACCTTACAGATTTAACACCCTACACTTTCATTTGACATTGTATTACACATTAAAGACCATGATCAAACATTTTAATCATATTTAATTCAGCTATTCCCCCTTCAAAAATTCGCATATGCGATTGCCATTTTTGATCTAGTGAATTATAATACCAGCTAATGTACGTTGGTCCACTTAACTAACGAACAAGCATGGGAAAATATGAAGCTTGTTAATGAGAATGGTCAAAAACAAGAAGATTTCTCTTCTTTTGAAGATAAAGCGCACTGAAGCGTACACTATCCTTTTCTTTGAAAAAATCTGTTTTCGTTACAAAAGAATACAAAAAAGCCAATCACTTGAGTCTACAATACACTGAGTGTTTCGAATTGGTAGCTCAAGACCGAAATGTTTCTCTTTTGTTATTAGGATAATTGCACTAAAAAGTACATTTTCCTTTTACTTGAGGATGGGGTTGTAATCTAAAGGTGATTACAGCCATTACCATGAGCTCAAAATTGGAATGTTTTGTTATATTAGCTCATGACCAAAAAGATTTCTCTTTTCGTTTTTCATGATTAAATGCAAATGACACGTACCCTTTCCTTTTCTCTGAAGGCGTACCACCTATCTTGACTTTATGGAACATGCTTGAAGAGATGCCAGTAGAATGCCATTTGACATTAAAGGGAACGAGGTTTGATCCATTTTGTTCCCAACACATCATCAATGAAGAACGAGGCCTAAACTGTTTTTGTCAACATCTTTTGATGTAGAAAGAGGCTTGGAACTGTTTGTCCAAACGACATCAAGATGAGAACGAGGCCTGAACTGATTGAAAGACCATCATTTGAAGCTTGATTTATCAGATTTGAATTCTTGAATCTGACGTTGGAAATCAGTCTTTTTGGTAACGAACTCCGAGTCTTACTTTAAAGGATTGACAGATGTACCTGCACTTGAGTTAGAAGTACCTGCACTAACATAAAGAGTTTGATTGCATTCATATGGGTTAGTGATATAATCATTTGAACCATTCGGAGGTTCACTGTCAACTTTGGTTTTGCTATCTATGAACACCTTTCCAGTAGGTATCCACCTAGACTAACAGTTTCTTGAAAATTTCCCGTTGGTTTCCACCTAAGTCAAGATCTAGGAGTGTGTGTTTCTCTTGCACAGCGGAAGACTTAGTGACGAGAAAAACCTTTGTCCTATAACCATTCTGCCTACCAGGTTTATGAGTGTGGTTCTTTGGTTCAACGGGATGTGTTGTCTTTCTGTCCTTGGCCGGTGCTGACTGAACTTTTGCACGAGAATTCACTTTATTTCAGGTTTCTTTATTATACCAATATCATAATTTTGTATTAAAGATTATTTATGACAAATCGAACAAACAGATTATTTGGAGTTCAAGGATGAAAACTAGAATTCCTAGAGTGATCTACCTAGGGCTCACCATTTGACATGCCACACTCACTTCAGTTACAGGAGAACTCCTATATATGGTTCTGGGTTTTTGTGTACAGCATTAGGAGTGTTAGTGTGCTCTTAGTAGAAGGGCATATCCTTATGACTAGGAATCCTGGTCTTGGCTTGTGGTCAGTTTCCTAGCATCCTATAGCAACTACGCATGAACCTATCATTAGAACATACGAGTCTTTATGGACTATGTACTAGAGTAGTAGGTGCATTCACCTAATGAGGTTTGCAGTGTAGCAGTATTCTCTAACTTTAGGCAATATATGAGGAGGTGACTGTTTTTGGACAAATCATTTTTTCATCTAACTTTGAGTGGCATAACCGTGGTCCCTTGATATGCTAGGTGTTCAGACGTAATACGCATTCTGGTTGTCTAACAACATAAATGGTTTCTAGATGGTTGTAATGGCTGGGGTCCCCAAGAGTGGAGTGCTTTGGGTAATACTTAGAATCTACTTATATTTCCTTTTTATTTCTGTGTTAATTATTTAATGCGCATTTGCATATAAACCTGTTCCCTGGATCTAAGTTTTAATATCAGACTTTTGCGACAGGGACTTTTGATTAATTTGAGAAAATAAAAGATTCACTGTTGTCTTTATTCTGTGTGCGTCGTCTTTTTTTTAGATCATAAAGTTCTTGTAAGTCTGTTTCAAATGCTCATTTTCTTTATGTTAGGTTGCTCATTTGTTGCAAGTAACTTAGCCACACTGTGTTTCTAATTTGGATGTTAATTTTACTTTGGGCTTCGTTACTTGTTTCCTCTCACACTTTTAATTTGTTTCTTCAAGTTGCAAATTAGTGGGTTCTGGCAGTAGCTGAGCTTTCAAATCATAATCCTCAAAATTTTCACGAAATTCAGGAAATTCCTGATTCTTATATGGTTTGTTACTTTGAAAATTTCTTTCTTTTGTTTGAATTTGTATTTCAAGTGATATACAATGTTTTTCTTGTAAAAATTCGTTTGAAAGTTAATTGTAATTTTCCTTATCACCATATTCTTTCGTTTTGAGAAGCTCAATTTAAAGCAAAGCACATCCTGGTCAATCTTCTCCTCCCAATGACAACATCTGTTGGTAACTATGATAGCTCAATACACTTTCTTCAAAACAAATATGTGTCATAGGGGATGGAGAGATTGACCCGGCATGCTTTGCTTAATTGAGCTTCTAAAACGAGAGATATGGTTGATAAGGAAATTTACAAGAACTTTCAAAAAACGATTTTTTACAACTGGAAAAACATTGTATTTCACTTGAATACAAATTAACAAAAGAAAGAAAGTTTTCAAAGTAAACACAAACCAATAAGATATCAGGAATTTCCTGATTTCTTTGGATTTTTTTGTGATTAATGATTTGAAAGCTCAAGCTAATTGGCCAGAACCACACTATTTGCAACTTGAAGAAACAAATTAAAAAGGTGTGAAGGAAACTAAGTAATGAAGCCAAAGTTAAAATTACATCAAATTAGAACACAGTGTGGCAAGTTACTTGCAAACCTATATGAGCAAAACTACATAAAAAAAATGAGCATTTGAAACAGACTTACAAAGAACTTTATGATTCAATTAAAAAGACACGCACTCAGAATAAAGACAACAGTGAATCTTTAATTTCTCAAATTAATCAAAAGTCTGTCGAAAATGCTGATTTAAAAGCTTAGATCCAGGAAAAGGTTTTTGCAAATGCGGCATTAAATAATGAACTTAGAAAGTTTAAAAGGGAAATATAGTAGATTCTAAGTGTACCAAAGCCATCAATCTTGGGGAAACGCCTTTAACAAACCATCTAGAACCATATAGATTTAGCAACCGAATGCGTTTACGTCTGAACGACCTAGAATTTCAAGACCACGGTTTGCCTCCCAAGTTGATGAGAAAAATGATTTGTCAAAAACAGTCACTCCTCATTATTTGCCTAAAGTTAGAGAATCTGCTACTGCAAAACCTCATTAGGTGAATGCACCTAACTACTCTAGGAATAGTCATAAAGAATCGTATGGTTCTAATGATATGGTTCATGCGTACTTGCTAGAGGATGCTAGGAAACTGACACAAGACAAAACCAGGATTCCTAGTCATAAGGATATGCCCTCTACTAGAGCACACTACACTCCTAATGCTTGTACACCAAAACCTAGAAACATATATAGGAGTTCTCCTGTATCTAAGTGTAGTGGTGGAATGTCAAATGGTGAGCCTCTAGTAGATCACTCTAGGAATTCTAGTTTCTTCTTGGACTCCAAATAATTTGTTTGTTCGATTTGTCATAAATATATCTTTAATACAAATTATGATGATTGTATAATAAAGATCCTGAATAAGGTGAATTCTCGTGCTAAAGTTCAGTCCCCCAAGATCAGAAACAACAATCCCGTTGAACCAAAGAACCACACTCATAAACCTGGTAGGCAGAATGGTATAGGACAAAGGTTTTCTCTCAATAAGTCTTCCGCTGTGCATGAGAAACCACACACTCCTAGATCTTGTCTTAGGTGGAAACCAACAGGTAGAATTTTCAAGACTGTTAGTCTTAGGTGGATACCTACTGGAAAGGTGTTCATAGATAGCACAACCAAAGTTGACAGTGAAACCTCCGATTGGTTCAATGTTTATATCATAACCCATATGAATGCAATCAAACTCTTTATGTTTAGTGCATGGTACTTCTAACTCAAGTGCAGGTAACATCTGTCAATCCTTATAAGGAAGACTCGCGGAGTTTGGTTGCAAACAGACTGATTTCTACATACGTAAGGAGTTCAAGGAATTCAAATCTGATTAAACATGCTACAAAATGAATGTCTGTTCACATCTTGTTCAGGCCTCGTTTTCTTCATTCTTGTGTCGTTTGGACAAAACAGTTCAAGCCTCGTTCTTCATCAAAAGATGTTTGGACAAAACAGTTTAGGCCTCGTTCTTCATCTTGATGATGTTTGAACAAAATGGTTCAAACCTCGTTCCTTAATGTCAAATGGCATCTACTGGCATCTCTTCAAGCCATGTTCCTTAAAGTAAAGAAAAGGTGTAGCCTTCAGAGGAAAAAGACAAGTGTCGTGTCAGTGCAATTTATCCTTGACAACGAAAAGTGAAATCTTTTTGGTTCATGAGCTTAATATAACAAAACATTCCAAGTTTGAGTCATGGTAAGGTTGTAATCAAATTGTTAGATTACAACCCCATTTTAGTTAAAAGGAAATGTACGTGTTAGTGCATTTATCCTTAATAACGAAAAAGTGAGAAATCTTTTCGCGTCTTGAGCTAATTTCGAAACACTCAGTGTTTGTAGCTCATGTGATGGCTTTTGTATTCTTTTGTACGAAAACAGTTTTTCAAAGAAAATGAAGTGTACGCTTCAGTGCGCTTTATCTTCAAAAGAGAGAAAATCTTCTTGTTTTTGACCATTCTCATAACAAGCTTCATATTTTCCATGCTTGTTCTTTAGTTATTGGACCAACGGTACATTAGCTTGGATTCTTATCATAGCATCAAATATGGCAATGCATTATGCCAATTGTTGAAGGGGGGACTAGTGAATTAAAATATGATTAAAATGGTTTATCTTTGGTCTTTGAATGTGTTAAAAATGGTCAAATATGAAAGTGCTAGGGGTGAAATATGTAAGGTGTTTAAAATCTGTCTGGTTTAGGGTGTTAAAATTTGTTGCTAGGAGATTAAGATAATCTAAAATGCCTTGGATCTTGCTTAATGTTAGATAGCGGTAGAATATTCTTAATGGCGGAATGTTAACCTACTGCATAGCGGTTTGGTGATCTGTTGGGCAGCGTCTTAGGCTAATTGTCCATGTCTTGGCCCAATAAGCCCAATAAACCTCTTAGGCCTATTCCAAAGGACCATTTGTCTTGTTGACTCTCATACAGGCTTAGTTAACTTGTCATTGAGCCTATCAGATAATCTCTAGACCATGTAGCCAAGGTTGACAATGTTGATCCTTAACCTTAATGTCCAGTGACTCTAATGTGGACATATTTCGTGCTAATATGATTATTCAAGGGCAGTCAAACTTAAGTGCGCCATCCAGTATCCTCCTACTTTTCCAACAAATCTCCTACCCCCCAAACATCTTTATCTAACGTTGATTATATGCTATGTTTGTCTATCTTTGTTGATATTCTTTAACAGATACGATGGCAGAAGAGAATATTCTTGCACCTGAACCTACAAGATGAGATGAACAGATCCTTCATTTCTCAGAACAGTTACAGATTGGAAAGGGATACCTTCTCTAAGATCTAAAGAAGTTGCAAAAGAATCCTATCTTCTACATTTCAGTTGATATTTCAAGAACACAAACTTTGTTAGGGCATTCACTGCATCAGCAAATTCCCTTCTATTACATTCAGCTGTTCTGGTAATACTCTGACTCATGATGCAAACGTCTGGGGTTTATAGCACTATTATTTATTTCAAAACTTGGAAAATGGATTTACTCTGAGTGCTGATCTTTTTCAGAAGGCCTTAAAGATCACTCCTGCATGACAACATCCCCTAAACCAGATTTGCTTTGGAATAAGGTCAATCTATCAGCTTAACTGAAGCTTGAGAAAATGAAGCTGTTGCAAGAGAAGTTCATACTACTATGCAAGAATTGTGTCTTGGGACCAGGACCCTAAGCCATGCATAGAAGACCAGACTGGATCAATCTCGGGAAAATATACATTTTGTGTCTCTTGCTTGGACCAAACCCTGAGAAACATGGGATGATGAATTCCTCCGTGACAGCCTACCACAAAGGTTCATGAAAACCTGAAGATCATAAACAGCGAACGTGTCATCGAGAAAATCCCAGAAAAGTCATTCTGGTTCTATGTCTTCATGAAAAATCTCAATGACACTTATAACTTTGGGGATTCAATTTTCTTTATGAAAAAAACCATCCAATGTATGATCAGGAGAAATCTAAAGTTATAGAGGAGTCTGATTCCACCATACCTGATCCAAGTCATCAAAACCGTCACGTCAACTCCTCCAGTAATCGTTCCCTTCACAGATGTCTCATCTATTAAGCCGTCGTCACTGGTCTCTCCTCCACCAATCAACACAGGAGCTACAACAATCCCACATCTTCCCTGAGCATCAATCCATCATCGCCCTTCAGCTAAAGAGTGGCAAGATTGGAGCAGAGATGTCTGAAGTAATGAAAAAAAAGAACTGATCACTCTACTGATTGTTTTGGCTTTAATTAAAATCCCAAGTCCTACGGTTGTTTGATGATATCTAGGAACAAAAACTTGATGATGCTCTCCTTTAGATTCTTGAACACCACACTGCTGATTTAAGCGGAAATCATCTGTGCTGCCCTGGCTAGAGTCATCAAGAATCAGAATCTAAAATGAGTCCAAAGGAGGATTATCAGAATCAAAAGGGAACAAGGTTGAGGAGAAACATAGATTCCAACTTTATCCATAGGTCAACAGACAAGGTGGCTCTTTGAAAGAATTTGATATAAAGAGTGCTACTCTTTCTAACACATGAAATAAGAACAAGACTGCAAAACAAATATGCCAATACTTCATCTTATACCATGCTCAAAATGGATGCTTTAATAGCAGATGAAGATGTCAAGAATAAGGAAAGTTACAGTCAAGGTTAAAGACCATTTGAGAAGCTTGATTAGTGATGATGATGAAGACGATGATGATGTTGGATGGCCCCTTCAGCGGATCAAACCAGGGTTAAGTCAGCAAAGAGGAGGAGACACGATTAGGTGCTTCTAGGTCAGTCAAACAATCCTAAAAAAAATGATGAGCAAGTTTGAAGAACCACGGAAGTCTGATGCATCTGCTTCCAAACAACATCAGCTCTTCCCTTTCTGGATGGAAGATCATTGACAAAGAGATGCTATTGTTGACTCTTCGATTGCACATGTCTGTCTCCCGAATCAGAAACGTTCTGAAAACACTTCTTCAGATAAACATTCAATGCAGGATGAAAGGCTCGTCTCTGATTTGGAGGACACTGATAAGTCACATTCCATGGTTGTCGACACTATGTGGTTTTACAAGCCTATTTCCGGAAGGAGATGAGACCAGCTACACATGAACCAGAATGGACTTTCCCCTGATTGATTTCCCGAAACCAGAGAATAACTGGGGCAAATACATACGCCCACAACGTATCAAGTTTCCCACGGAGGAACAAGCTTTTCAAAGGAAGACGTTATGATATTGGGTTATTCATCAAATGGTTCTGCAGTACGAACAGGAAAGAAGAGCTCTGCAAAGCTGATTTAGAAGCTGTGGTCAGTGAACATTTGATAGAGATGATAATATCTGGGCGCATAGAATGAGGAAATTAAGCCTGATCTGAAGAAAAAGAAATATTTAAGTAAAAGATGAACCAGGAAGAAAAAAAAAAAAAATAAAAAAAAAGGAAAAAAAAAAAAAAAAAAGCAAAAAAAATAAAAAAAAAGGAATAATAAAAAAAAAAAAAAAAAAAAAAAAAAAAAAAATAAAAGGAAAGGAAAAAAAAAAAAAATAAATAAAAAAAAAAAAAAAAAATAAAGGTCAAAATGAAAAAAAAATACTATATGGAATACCAAAGTTAGTTGATGTGAATCCGTTCTTGGTCAACTTGGTTTTCCCTATCCAACAAGTTTTCTTCAATTCTTGTTCCTTTACTGATATTTAGTCATCGTTCTTCTAATCTCCTAAACCAGTAGTATAGAGGTATCTCCTTCCTAGGCAAGAATCTATATTCCATTACAACTTTTACCACCAACATCCGCAAGCTTTTACAGAAGAGATGTTCATTTCTTGAAATATGGTTCTCTTCAGTCACCGGTCTTGTGTTGCTTCTTTTTTTCTGTGCAAAAATCAGGTCCAGAGAGAGTGGGACCTGTTTGTGCCTTCTGTTGGATGACTCCTGGATACATCAGTTCAGGACCGTTTATGCACATCGTTTAGTTTCTCCAACACCATATGTTCACCATCAAGAAAGACTATGTGATCCTATTGCAACATTGTTTAATGTATATCTATTATCTTCCACCCCATGAACTGTTTTCCCCAGATTAGGTAGCTAAGCTAGTAATTGTTGGCCTTAAACAAGAGGCTGCTGACATAATGAAAGCTCTCAAGGAAAGCAAGAAAATGAGCAAGAGACAGCCTGGAACTGGAGGCTCAAATGAAGGAACTGGTAACATACTAGGGGTTCCTGATGAGTCCACAATCGTCTCTAGAGCCTCAAGTGAAGGAACTGGATCCAAGCCAGGGGTTCCTGATGAGGAAAAGCTAATTCTTGAGTGGGAAGCAGATGTGGACAGTGAACATTTTGACAGAGATGATAATGCTGGGGATGATAATGAGGAAACTAAGCCTGATCCTGAAGAAATATATAAGTAAAAGATGAACCAGGAAAAACTACTATGGAAACCGAAGTTGAATCCATGGTCATTGTTCCTATCCAACAAGTTTCTTCATCTGTTCCTTTACTGATACTTCAGTCATCGATCTCTCATCTCCTAAACCAGTATCTCCTCCCTGTCAAGAATCATTCATTATAACTTTCACCACCAACATCCGCACTACAGCAGAGCAGTTCAGTTCTTGAAATGGTCAAGTCACGGCTCCTGTGCAAATCAGTTCAGGACATGCGCCTTCTTTGATGACTCCTGGATACATCAGTTCAGGACTCGTGCAAAACTCAGTTTCTCCAACATAAAGTCAACTACAAGAACATGCCATTTGGAGCTACTTTGACACAAATGAAAATCCAACTCCATTCGGTGTGAAACGGTATGGTTGAGATCTACTATCTCAAAGATAGTTTATGGTTTCTGGCCAATTTTGTTCAGGACCCGTGCCTCAATTGATGGCTCCTGATCATAGCAGTTCAGGACCCGTGCTTCATGAAATGATGTCTGATCACAACAGTTCAGACCTCGCACCACAACGACAAGAGATGTCTGTTGAAAATGTCTCTTCAGGCCTCGTTCCTCAAGGACAAAAGGCGTCAGATTATGACAACTCTGACCCCGTGCCCCCAAGACAAAATGTTGTTCCTACAGCAGAGAAGACAGATTCGTCACAACAAGGGTTGGAATTTCTCTTCAGTCCTTTACTTGAAGAATATTACAATCCAACACACGGTCAAGCTGAGGAAAACAACAATAATCAAGCACCGAATGCATCGTTTCAAGAAGATGAATTTATCAATCCTTTTTGTACACGGGTACAAGAAATTGGTGAGTCTTCCTCACGCAACATTGATAATACCGATGTGCATTCATTTCAACCACAAAGTCATGATTACCGATGGACCAGAGATCATCCATTAGAACAAGTTCGTGGAAATCCAACCATGCCAGTTCAAACAAGACGACAGCTTGCCACAGATCCTGAAATGTGTATGTTCGCGCTCACGGTGAGTATTGTTGAACCGAAGAACATTAAGGAGGCAATGGCTGATTCTGCATGGATCGAAGCAATGCAGGATGAACTTCATCAGTTCGACAGACTAAAAGTCTGGGAACTAGTCGACAAACCATTTGGCAAGATGATTATAAAGCTAAAGTGGTTATGGAAGAACAAGAAGGATGAAGATCAGACTGTAATTCGCAACAAAGCACGACTTGTAGCTAAAGGTTATGCTCAGGAAGAGGGTATTGATTTCGAAGAATCATTTGCACCAGTTGCTCGCTTGGAAGCAGTTCGGATTTTCGTTGCCCACGCAGCACACAAGTCTTTTCCAATCTATCAGATGGATGTGAAAATGGCATTTCTTAATGGTCCACTGAAGGAGGAGGTTTATGTTGCTCAGCCAGAAGGGTTCGTTGATCCAGATCATCCAGAAAAAGTATACCTTCTAAGGAAAGCTTTGTATGGATTAAAGCAAGCTCCAAGAGCCTGGTATGATGAACTATCAAACTTCCTGATGTCCAAAGGCTTTACTAAAAGGTACAAATTGGAACCCAACTTTATTCAAGATAAAATACGGGGAGGATATTCTACTTGTGCAGATTTACGTTGATGACATAATTTTTGGGTCTACAAACCCTAAATATTCAAAAAGATTTGAAAAGTTAATGCACAATAGATTTGAAATGTCCTTAATGGGGGAGATGAAGTTCTTTTTAGGACTACAGATCCACCAGTCCCCAAAAGGTATTTTTATCAATCAGGCCAAGTACGCTTTAGAAATTCTAAAAAAGCATAATATGGACAATTGTCACTCTATTGGTACACCATTGGCTACAAAACCCAAACTAGATGTAGATTTGAGTGGAGAACCCGTAGACCAATCTGATTATCATAGTAAAATCGGGTCACTCATGTACTTGACATCTAGTAGACCAGACTTAGTGCAAGCAGTATGCTATTGTGGCTCGTTATCAGCAACGGACCACTCAAAAGACCTCAAGAGGTTAAAAGATCTTTAAAATACCTAAAGAGTACCATTAACATGGGACTCTGGTATCCAAAAGGACTCTGCTTTGGAACTACCAGGATTTTTCAGACGCTAATCATGCCGGATGCTTGATACTCGAAAAAGCACTTTGGGGGATTACAGTCCTTGGTGATAAACTTGTAAGCTGGATGTCAAAGAAACAAAACTGCACTGCAATGTCTTCAGCAGAGGCAGAGTACGTGGCGTTATCTGCAAGTTGTGCTCAAGTAATGTGGATGAGGACACAACTTCAAGATTATGGCTTCAACTACAACAAAATACCGTTGTATTGCGACTCTCAGTCAGCCATAGCAATTTTGCAAACACAATAAAACATTCGCGAACAAAGCACATCATAACTCGGTATCATTTCATAAAGAAACAGGTTAAAAATGTATAATTGAATTATATTTGTCAGAACTGAATACCAATTAGCTGACATGTTTACAAAAGCCTTCCCGAGGGGGGGGTTCAGTTTATGTATCTTCGTCAGGAAGGATTGGTATGAGTATTGTTTGACTCCACGGAATTGGAGTTTGACAAATGAGACACAAAAAATAAAATGCTTGATATTATCATCATCAAACATCACCATGTACATATTTTTGAGAAAAGCAAAATACAAAAATATAAAACTTCAAAAAGAAAATACAAAATCAGAAAAACAGAAAATTTTCAAAAAGATTCTTCTCGACATGTCTCTTGGAATCGATAACATTTACGTGCTTAGAAATGTCGATTAACATTGACACGGGTGTGTAAATGAAGTTCGAGCGAGAGTTGCAAATAGTTTCAAAACATGTCATTTCTAATTTTCTAAATGGCTTATGTGCAAATGTCAGTAACCCGGACTTCAAATAAAGGAAGGTTTATAACTTATCCTCACAACGAGAAAATTAACGTTTCTCGGTCTTGAGCTGTTCTTACAAGACATTCAATATCTTTAGCTCAAGAAAAAGGATAGTGTACGTTTCAGTGCGCTTACCCTTACCGTTAGAAGAGAAGTCCTCTAACATTTGGTTTTTCAAAAAGTTGAACACAATTTTTCAAGAATTTCTCGATGACAATTCATAATCTTTCAAAATTGTGTGTTCAACACTCCATCCCTCACAATGTTTTCAAAAGACAACAATTTTTCAATTGGTCCTATTCTTGAGGGGGAGTTTTTCGAAAAACAAATGTTTTAATGTTCTTGGATACATCAACAACGGACACTACTAATGTATTCAAAACATTATCAAATGTTCCATACCACTCATGCTGACCATATTTTCATCCCACAAGGATTTTCAAGGAACATATTTTAATCACAAGTATTGCAAAAAACTAAGTGTTATATTATTTAAAATAAGGAGAGAAAATGTATTTAAAATATGATCTATTCGACTCAATGTGCTGAAGAAAAGGTTTTATGGTTCGATCTTATACTTAAGAATCAATCCTATGATCCAACCAGAACCGGAGGATCTACCCAAGGATAATCCAAAGATAGAAATAGCAGTCCTTAGGTATGATTGGAGATGAATGTATATGGGAATAATGCCGACTAAGATTGAGCTAACACTGGAACAATCACAACAAGGTGTTAGTAATGACGTCATGGTAATCCATTGGAAGATTGAAAACGGAAATGTATGGATAAAGGGTCTAAAAGAAAGAATCCCTCCACACAATTAGGAAGAAACCGGGTAATACATATGCTGTCGAATAACAAGTTTTGCCTGACATGGAAACCGACATCATGGACCCAGTGAGCAATGCACAATCCCTTCTGCCATTCGGGTTTCTTCAACAGTAACTTGTCTCATTTGTCACGGAGGATATCACAAGTTTATCTATTGGACATCTCACTCCTATTGTTGATATTGAATAGGTGGCAATATGCTCCAGCCTCCGAGTACTAAAACCAAAATGCACTAATCGAGTCTAGAGCCAAGAGATCAATCTAAATCTCGTTAGGACACATTCCATTTCAAACACTTGTTGAACATCATCAAGTTCACAAGCTGTTATCAAGAGTCCTACGCAATATCATTGTGATATTTGCCAGAACATCCGAGTGATACTCTTTAGTATTCACAATGACGAATGGAAATCCTTCCAGTGTCATCATCAAACAGCACTGCGGTAGGTGACTTGCGAGATTCTATATGAATCAAACTTGTGACAACTGGATATCGATTTGGTCCAGTAAATGAATTGACGGTTGATGAATTTTGATAAAAACATGACACTCTCGATGTGTTACAAAAACTCTTTAACGAGTGACACGTCGATTGATTTTCAAATCAATTTTCTCGTTTATCACTAACGTAAACCTGCAGGTCAAACGGTGGTAACGGCAACCTCAATCCCATTCAAATGCTCAATCTACGAAGACATACTATCTAGAAAGCTCAAGATTTAAAGACAAAGACTTCCGCAAACTCTGATTTGAAGCTTTCAAGATAATGCAAAAGTATGAGCATGTTGGTCAAAGACATAAGATCGCAAGATGGCAAAGACGATAAAGACGATAAAGACAATGACAAAGGCTCAAAGTCAAGATCGCAAAGCATGAAGGAACAAGCCTACAACATATAACGAAGACAAAGACCAAGAACACTCGAGCTTAAACGACAAAAGCAATCTCACTGATCTCATGAAGGAGTGTCATCAATGAACTCACTTCGGGGGAGATTGTTAGCCTCAATTTATTGAGTCGAACAAGGAAGCTCGGTCACTCTACGATGGAGCTTCGGTCTTTAATTAGTTAATGTTGTAATAGAATAATATCGGGAATCGGGCTCGATAGTTAATCTAATATTGTATATGTTTCGGGTTTAATCCCAAGCAAAACCTGAGCCCGAGTCCTAGTTAAATATCCCGCGCGTCACATTAAATGCGTAGGGATATATATATAGATATTTTTTTTTGGGTAAAAGGGACGAATATATATATAGATATTTTCCTTTTGAAAATATCTATTCTCTTAAATCTCATTTTCTATCAAAAATCTGATATCTCTTTTCTCTCTCATTTCTCTCTCTCTCTAAACAATCTTCTCTTTTCTAGTTTCTTGATTGAATCGTGTTATGAAGTGTTAATCGGGTTCCTACATATAGATCTAGTGTTCTTGCTACTTGCTATTCTTGATTTGTAAGTATTCTTTAAATCTTTGTTGGTTTCATCTATGTTCTTGATGATTGCTGACATTGAAGTGACATCATAGACCCAGTGATGCAATGCACAACCCTCCCAAGCCACTCAGAATCTCTCAAAAGATTTCTGTTTCATTTCCACGAGACTAAACATGTAATCTACCTGACTCACTTACTCCGAGTAAGTCCGGTAATTCGAAAAGGTGGCAGTCAGCACCCAGCCTATTCCGAATCACTAAAATCAAAAACGCACCTTTTGAGTCTAGAGCCAAGAGATCATCAATTAATCTCGTTAGGATACAATTCCAATTTACTTGTTATTCACACACTGTGATTACAAGTTTTATCAAAAGAGTCCTACGCATTATCCTTGTAATTTTGCCAGAACATCCGAGTGATACAAAAGTATTCACAGTGAAGATGGAAATCCTGCTTGAGCCAACTTCAAACAAGCTCATGGTACGTGACTTGTGAGATCCTTAATGGATCAAACTTGTGACAACTGGAAACAAACAACGTGCGATTCTAACATGAATCAAAATAGTTCCAGTAAATGAATAGAACGGTTATTGGACTTTTGGAAAAACAAAATAAAACCTTTCAGATGTGTTACAAAACTCTGTTGCAAGTATCGCATATCGATTGTTTTTTACAAACCAATTTTCTCTTTATTAGCTAACTGTTTTATTACAGGAACATTAAAGATGGAAGAATGGAGATACCGGTGTTTCCCACAAAATCAAGTCATAACAGCTGCTCATATCCAAAACGACTCATTCGAAGGATATCATGAAAGCTCAAAGTACTATTATTAAAGCTTCCCGCAACATTGAATATTCAAGCTTATTCAAGATCAAGAAAAGTGTGAGCATATCATTCCGAATGACACAAGTTCACAAGATGGCAAAAGATCACATGATGATGATTAAAGATTATGATAGATGATGATCTCAAAGAAGCTCAAAGATCATATACAAGTCAGCTAAACCGAAAAGTCTAAAGTTTACTGCAATCATATTTCACAAGATACAGATCAAAGAAAACAAGCGTTACGAGCTATACATAAGATCAATCTGAAGATTGAAGATCTTAAGTTTAGTATTTTCAGGGGTGACCTCCCTTAGGGGGAGATTGTTAGATATTAGAAAAAGACTCGGTCACCCCATGTATTTTACTATTCAATATAGCTCGTAGTTTAATAGGTAAACGTATGACTTTCGGTATTGAACCGGGTACTAATACCCGGTGTATTGTAAGAACTATAAATACCTCTTCCAACTTTGGAAGAGGTAAGCATCTAGTCATTTTACACACACTCTTAAGTGTGTTTTTATTAGTTTCTCTCTCAACAATTCTCTCTCTAAATTTCTCTCTCTAGATCTCTCTAGATCTATACATGTTTGTGTGAATTCGGGAACCTACATTTGGATTTTGAGGCTTAATGTTTTGGAAAATAGACTTCAAGGCCTTTCCAGGGGTGAAAGCTTCATGTCTATATCTTTTATGGTTTAGGATTTATGCTCTCTTGAAAATGACTAAAATCAGAAAATTGACTTTTACGTCTAGGTTTGGAGAAATGAAAAGTATGACCATGTATGATTGAGATAGGAATTAAGGGGCGAGACTTAGTAGATGTTTATTTTGATATGACCACAGGTTAGACATCATTATACTTTATAAAAACACTTTGGTTTAGTCTTGGTGCAATATTGTTTATGTTTCGAATTCTTTAACTAGTATTGTATAACTATTCTATTATAATGATATCATATATCATTCTAAGTCGCGACTTGCTTTATAGGTCTCGAATAATATTTGGAGTCATCTTCTCATTGTTGGTTTCTCTTCGATCATCCACTTACGGTGAGTTCATAGCCCCATCTTTTCTTCTTTAATGGTTTTCATAACTATTTTCGGGGTGAGAATACATGCTTGTTTTACTAAGCAAAAATTATTGATTCCAATTTCATAAGCGTTACATGAATGCCTTTACGAAATATTTTACTTGCTTTACACATGATTTCTAATACATGGTTGTTTACCACTGAATTTATTAAAGCTTGATTTGCTTACTACACGATTTGGGATCATTGAATATCTATTTACAAAACTGAGAGTTTTGAACATATTACTTGTTTTAAATTAGACACAAGTGCTTGAAGGGTATGCTTGACCCGATTATAGTCTATTTGCAAAATGAGTACCTTATTGCAAAAAGGCCCCCGGAATTCATGCACAGTTTAATATATTACCTATGATGGGTAAGCGCTAGTACATTAAGTAGATCTATTGGGCCGTGACTGCCCTGTCTGGGGTTGTGACATCCATGCGCGATCACCCCTAAAGGACATTTTGTATTGAGAATTTCTTAAGGTATATTGCAATATTACCTTGTTGAGGGGCAAATTATATGCATATTTTATATGCTTGGTTAATGTTATCAGGTCATGAGCTTAATGCGATAATATATTAATTCATTTACTTGACATTGCATTCGTTGCACTGTCGCTGGCTGATCTTAAACCTTGTGGTCCATTACTAAACATTACTTGATTTATTGAATCCCTACTTGAATTTCGAAAATAGTTCTTTGAAATGTTGTAACGCTACTTTTCTTTTAGAAATATTACTTGAATTATTTCAACACTGCTTTTACTTAAACCTATGAATTCACCAACATTATTGTTGACGTTTTTGCATGTATTTTCTCAGGTTATTATATTGCTAGCTGTGCATTGGGAGCATTCGAGTCGTGTGGATATCAAAACTTTAAAGACTTGGTTTTTCTTCACATTCGACGACTATTTATTATTAAAATATACAAAGGAGTCATGTTTAAAATCTTGTAACTTTTGTTAAAAAGAAATTATTGGGACCTGAATTTACTCTGATTTATTTAAATCGAATGTGACATTTTATTAAACGTCTCTTTTGAGGTCGTTTTCTGTAACTTGTGTGTATGAACTATGAAGTAGCACCCCAAGTGGTATATCCGCTGCGTTGTGATTTTATGGGGGTGTTACAGACTACAAGAAAGCTAATATACGGAAATTAAAGTCTCACTTAAAAGGATTCAAGCGAGTAGAACTAAGTTAAACTATGATCAAAACCTAACTATTCCCCATGCAGCGGCGCCAAAAACTTGATGCGATCGTCGTAGGACTTCAACAAGAAGTTTTACAACTCCCTAGGCAGAGTACCTAACCATTGTAGTAGTAGTATAGGCAAGACTCGGGGGTTGTTATCGTTCTCTAGGGGAATAGGTTGGAAAGGCTTGATCACGGTCTAACAGAATTCTAGGGGTTGAGAGAAGATTATTTTTGTGTTTTTATATTTTATAGAAAGCAGGTAAATCTATGGTTTGAGAGGTTGGTTTGATAAACTATTAACTAAACTAATTAATAAACTAATCTACTGGTGATAACTTTATGATAATTAAATGTATTTACTTAATCATTCATTACTTATCATATTGTTTCACTGTCTCCTAATCACCTGTTGCCTTTGGCACACTTGATGAATAAAGTGTAAGTAATTCCTAAGTTATGAACGAATACACGAAACCGTTGTACTGTTTAATATTCCGTTAAGGCAAAGCACAAGTAAGGTAGTATGAAGACTATTACAAGGCCCCTAAGAGTATATACCTTAAGAGGGATCAACCATATAAGGGGTAAGGTAGTATGAAGACTGTTACCCTATGGTATCTTTTCTATGCACTCGCGTTTCCCTAGATGTGTCAACAACTATACAGACAAAAGCTGGTTTTCTAAGGCCTAAACTTCTCACATTCCACAACAAGAATAATAGTAAAAAGATCTAGAATCCGAACTTTCATTCACAATCATAAGCAAATACAAAGGATTGTTTAAGCCTCACCAAATGTATATAAAGGAAGTAAGAAGATAAATAATCACACACACAATACATATTGAATGATTAATGATAAATTAATCTTACTGAATTTAAAACATGGATCCAAGGTAGTACAATAGGGTTTTGAGGCCCTAAAATAATCTATGAAGCTGCTACAAGAACTAGGGTTCGTCTCCCTAAGTTATACAAAGTTATCCCAAAAGTTACATTCTAAAACCCTAAAATCGGTTTTGTATATATAGATGTATCGCGGCGACGGCATCGCGTTATGGTCCTGACGCCATCGCTACGTGGATGATTCTAGATCCTCTTTAAGTCGGCCACGTCCTGACGCCGTCTCCAAATTCCAACGCCGACACCGAATAGATCACCGACGCGTCGGCTTTAAAATAAAAAAATAATACAAAAATGGGGGCGGCTTTGCGACTGCGCCGTCTCCACGTTCTGTAAGCAATACTTCTTTAAGGATTTGGTGTAGGTCCGTAATCTCATCCGTTTCTTCTCCAATTGAGCCCAAGTCACGTGTATTTCCTCCAAATGCCATCCACGTGCTAAAAACCTGAAAACAAATTATTAAGCACATAATCTAGGCATATTTGCATGATTTAAGGGGTTAAATGACCCTAAAATAGTGTATAAAATGACACCTCATCATTAGAGTAGCGGAAGACTTGAGCAACATGTACTTGAGCTTTCATCATGTGTTTATATTCATTGATCGAGTATGAGCATGTGGCTATGAATTTGACTCTGCTGGAATGAGGTATCACCACCTTTGTATAATATCTGCAATTAAAAATAGTTAGCAATAAAGGTTGTAGACGAAATGTCTTTGAGTTATTCGTTTGTGTTTGGATGGATTAACCTCAACGGTTCTAGTGAGAATGATCTGTGATAAGGTAGATTCAAATTAAGAAGATAAACCTTGACAGGTACTTTCCAGCTAAAAGTATTGAATCCTCTAAACTCATATGTGTTTTAGAATCATATACTTTTGCTTGGTTTCTCATTACCAAAACGTCTCAAGCAGGCAACAGAAAGAGTGAATCCAGTTTTAGTTACTATCTTACCAATTGAGTCGTCAATTCATAAACTGGACCAAATCGATATCTAGTTGACACAAGTTTGATCCATATAGGATCTCACAAGTCACCTACCGCAGTGCTGTTTGATGTTGACACTAGAAGGATTTCCATTCGTCACTGTGAAATGCTAAAGAGCACCCACTCTTGAATGTTCTGGCAAGATCACAAGGATAATGTGTAGGACCTTTATACATCACTGTGTGCTCATATGTAATAGAACAACAAATGTATATTGAAATTGTATCCTAATGAGATTTATAATGATCTCCTTTAGGCTTTAAGACTCAATAAGTGCTTTTAGGTTTTGTAAATATCAGAGGCTAGAGCTGACTACCATCCTTATGATTTCAACTATCTCGGATTGACAAAAGCCGATAATACCGTGTTTATCTTCTGTGAAGAAATGAACAAGAGTCCTTTTTGAGGAGACATATGAGTAGACTGAGGAGGGTTTATGCATTGCATCACTGGGTTAATGATGACTATCTTCATACTAGACAACAAACGTAGTGTTTCTAATAAACATAATGTATTGTACAAGATCATGCATATCAATTTCATAAATACCATTACTGGGAATAACATTAAAATAAAGAACATTGTTCTTAGAAACCGAAGTTCCAAAATCCGTAAAACACTGAACAAATCCATTTTTTACCAAATGGTGAACTGAAACAACACCTTTAGTAATAGAAGGTGCATAATTACAATTGTCTAGACAATAATATACTAGTAAGCATGTTTCATCCCATATATGCCTCAAATTTAGGGTCTCACCACTAAACCGATTAAGTCGTCCAATCAAGAACTGTGATTATGTAACACTAACGTCTCATGAAAAAGTGTATAATCACCTTGGGATTACGATCTACATACGCCTCACGCACAGTAAAAAGCATCTGCAAGTGTTCTTACAAATTGGATGGCAATAACTTGTTTAAAAGGGTTTAATATTTGACGTGGCAAATATGTACGAAGAAGCATGCATACATCTTCGTATCATAAATTTTAATAAAACTTTAATCAATTAAGTTATTTATTACGGTATCACTTATTTTCTATACATCTAATGTATAAATAGTGTTACCTTTAAAAATTGATGATTCAACGTGTTTTTAAAATTTAAAGATTGTATATTTTATCGAGGGAAAAGATTAAAGAATGGTTAAAAACCATTCAAACCCTAGACCATTCGCGACTTCCTAAATAGTATGAAAGGTAAGGAAAAACTCGTAGTCAGGTATTATATGGGTAATGGGTATCTACAAGGACCGAAGTCTGATGGTCTACCCAACTCCTCTATCCTTGCCACTAAAATAGTACTTTTGCAAATAGTCATTGGTTAAAAAATTTAAATCTTTAATTTTAAAACACATTATAAATTATTAAATTACAAGTCTCGTCGTGGGAAACCCGAAGGCCATGATTATCGGATGTAAGCCGAACCTAAATTGACACATAAGACTTCAATTAATAGTCCATAATAAATCTTATTTTATAATTATTAGTCGTGTTTATATTTATTTTTTGAAAACCCCTTTTTATTTTCTCACAAGTCAAAACTTAAAATAAAAACAATATAAACACAAAACTAATACATATAACACTTATTAAATAACAACACTTAACAATTAAGCCATGCAAATATCAATTATGATCCTAATTATCTAATAATTAAAATATGTATATATTCATATAAGGCTCCTTAATCCAATGACTCTGGCCACATCCATCGATATAATTGATTGCGTAAGCCATATATAAATATATACCACATAACACATAAAATTTAAGCAACTTTTAGGCCCCATTAAGACATAGCTAAGGTCTTCCCTAGCTTTTAAAGTCGTGGATCTTACCAAATAAATTTAATGTCTATGTTTTAATTCTTGATCATCATATTTGCATAAAAACCTAACAATTAACAAGATTATATCATATATCCCTCCATGATAAATTTGCATGTATTTATCATGTACAACGAGTTAACAATTAATTTGAACATAAACCGATCAATTAACAATTAAACATATCAAGTTTTATTCTTATAAAATTTCATACAACATAGAATTCGTCTAATTAATTTTATAACCAATAAAGATTAAAATTTTATACATAAAAATCAAATCTTTATGCATAAAAACGCCCAAAGAGCTTTTAAAAAAATTAATCAAGAATCCTAATCTTGTCAAATTTTATTACTTGTAACTACAAATTCTACACAATGGCTCGTGATGCCACTGTTAAGTTTTACAACCTTTAACCATTAAACTCACGAGTACGCAGCGGAAAGTAAACACATATAGAATAACATAGTTAACAAAGGGATCAAGAAGGTGTGTATATTTTAGCAATAAACGAAACACCGTCTTGAATATACGCGTGCTTAATAGAATATCTACTACGCCGTAACCACTAAGAATCTATCAAGATTCCATTATTTCGGACACACAAATACGATTTCATAGCAACAAATAAAGTTTCTAGTACTAGTAGTGTTTAACAAACGATCACCTTCGTCTTTGAATCAATCAACACACAAAATCCACAAGGTTGTAGGATTCGATCGCAAAACCAAAACCTTTAGGGTTGTTTGGTTCGATCGCACGACACCCGAGGAGAAAACCGAAACCCTAAAGGGTTTTGAGAACCGATCGAACAAAGGGAGAGCACAAAAGGGATTTTTAGGGTTTTTAGGTATTCAAGTTATGTGAAACAATGAAACAAAAACCACTATATATAGACCTCATAACTTGGCATGCAAGTTAGCACTCCCACCTCCTTTAGGAGGTGGTTTCGACCGACCTAGAAAACAAGGGGCAACCCGCAACTTTCTATTATTCGGTTTTTGCATATTAGTCCTTCACGTTTAACATTTAAATGTTTAACTGATATTTATTAATAATCGTTTATTAAACACTAATATATTACTTTAATATATTAATCATTGTTCTATGTATTAACGAGTGCGTCCCTGTAGGCTCAAATAAATAATCCGAACATATATTATTTATCGTAGACATATTCCAACACGTTGCACACGGGTTGTGTGCAGTAGTTGTGTGCGGAATGTTTTTTATCATTGGGGTTGTGAAATGATCCATGCGATACACACGTGTTGCGTGTAGCTATTGATTGCGTAATGTTGTTGTGAAATGTTATTTTTCATATTTTGTGATCTTTTCGCATGTCTTTTTAATAGAGTGTGTACTGTCAGTCTCAAATAGGACTGTCCAATACTAAGCCAAGCCTACGACCTAAAGATCGAGTACCCATATATATTGTGAGCTACCTCGTATGCAAAAACGGAGAGCATGTGTACCTGGACCAAAAACATTGATCTTGGTTGAATCTTCATGTAATGAACAACCGTACCCTTGGTAGATGCTTTGTATCGCTGATAAAAGTATTTGGAACATATTATCGTAATTTCTCCTGCAACTTTATGACATGCAATAAATTTCGGAACAAAGAAACGGGAGATCAAAATTCTGGTGATAGTATTATAAAAAATCTTGAGAAAGACTTATAAACTTTCGTTGTCATGCAAGTCTGATTGAATATTTGATATTCAAAATTCTTTAAAATTATTAGTTAATCTATTATTCTTAAAAACATCCTTTCCAATGTATGATATTCAACTAACCTTAACACTATGTTGGGAATTCACTTTTACGTGACGACATTACAGAATTACCATAGTTTATCTTAGTACATACGCGTAGGACTAGAATAGGAGAACTATGTATAGTTTTACGTGGCGTATGGCTATATATACCCATCTATGGCATCATAGGAGGGTTTGAGTCTTTTGGCATTGTTGAGTCATTTTGTATCCTTATCCATTTTCCCATCAATATACAAGTCCATCTTCCATCTCAATACTTTCTCTCACTAAAATGGATCATGTGGTTTGACTCACAGGACCCACGGATCATAGTTTTCATGATCTTTCAATTGGTATCAGAGTCTCCCCTCACCAAGAGTTAAAGTGTGGAATACTATAGCATAGCGGAAGTCTGAAACATGTACTTGAGCTTCATGATGTCTTTTGTTTTGTCGGTCGGTGATGTAGCATGTGGTATAGATCTTGTGAGTTCAGTGGAATTATGTACCTCCACCTCCATCTTTTTAGTATCTTTGCATTTTAAAACCAGTTAGCCATAAAAGGAGGGGACGAATATGGCTTTGTCATTCGCACGGTTTGGATTGGAGTAAGAAACTTGAATCCGTGAGGATTCGACCTGTTTCTTGTGATCAGATAGATTCAATTTAAGAAGAATCTTCTTGACAGGATTTCCAGCTGTAGTATTGAATCTTTCTAACACATATGTATTAGATTCATCGTACTCAGCATGTTCTCATTATCGGAACGTCTCAAAGCAGACAGCACGATAAGAGAACTGTGAGTGTATATCTCACGATTGATCTAGGAAAATTGATTTGAAAATCAATCGATGTGTCACTTGCTAAAGTGGTTTTGTGACACATCGAGAGTTTTAAGCAATTCAAAATTCTTTAACCGTTGATCCATAACCTGGAACAAGTTTGATTCTTATAGAATCGCACCATCGTTTCTTTCCAGTTGTCACAAGTTTGATTCATAAAGAATCGCACAAGTTACCTACCATGAGCTTGTTTGATGTTGGCTCAAGCAGGATTTCCATCTTCATTGTGAATGAATTCACTCTGATGTTCTGGCAAAATTACAAGGATAATGCGTAGGACTCTTAATATATTAACTTGTTATTCACAATTGTTGTGATCTTAGCAGAAGCAGACATTTACAAAGTGTCCGAATGAGAATTTATGAATGATCTCGTTTGGCTCTAGACTCAATAGTGAACTTTGTTTTTAGTGATCGAGAGGCTGGAGCTGAGGTGCCACCTATTTTCAATATCAACTAACTCGGAGTGAGAAAGTCAATAGAAATGAGTGTTTCTCTCGTTGAGATTTATGAAACAAAAGGTCTTTTCCGACTTTGAGTGGCTGGGCGGGGTGTTGTGCATAGCGGCACTGGTCCAAATACTGTCTTTCAATGTTCAGACAACAACTGAGGTTTCTGACAGCACTATGTATTGACCGGTTTCTGCTAAGTGTATGGGGGTTCTTTCTTTTCACCATTATCCTTACTTTCTTTTTCATTCTTCAACCCCTTCATTGTACTTTACGAGACGTCATAAAACTAACAACATCTGTTGGGTTTGTTCCAGTTTAGCTCAATCCTGTCGGCATTATTCACTCATTCTCACTTTTTCACCTGTTTAATCATACCTAAGGGACTTCTACACTAACTAGTGGAATTTCTGGGTAGATCCCTTGGTTCTGGCTGATCATGGATTGAATACCTTAGCTAACCGCCCTTGTAACTTCATAAATGTATGAAAATGGTCGGTCTTTTGGTATTTCATCACGATCCTTCAAAAAACATGAAAAATTTCAATCAAAAGTGTTTGATATAATATCAAAAGATTTACACTTTGGAGTTTGTATTTCCATTCCACTAAAAGCTCCCCGTAAACATGTACATCGTAATCGTAGTAAGTACATTATAAGGTGTGGAGTTGAGTCCATTTTATTTGATCACTTTGGTCAAATATACATTAAGTCCAGGTAATCACCATTTTCTCCCCTTATCTAAATGTTATCCTTGATATTTTGGATATCAATTGATTAACCGTATCGGGGATAAAATGATTATATTCTAGGGTATGGAACATATTTATTGTCCCTCACACGTTGAGGGTTTATAAGACAGAGCAGAGTACAATACTTTGATAAGATTTGAATTTACTAGAAATTCTTGAAAATTTTATAACTCGAGCACTCCTTCTATTATTCACCATTAAGTCTACACTTTATATATTCACAAGATTATTATATACGAGGTTTGACCTGAATGATGGACTTCTTATGTCATAGTATTTCAATATGGTTACTTTTGACGCAGGCCGTAGGTCTCCTTCGTACAATCTCCCACCAACGAACTTTCTAAGCTCCTCATTAACCTTCTTTCTTTCAAGAGGTTGTCAATCTGATCTTTCTCTGTCCAAGCACTCTTCAGCGTTGCTTCAACTTTCTTTCCAAGTTATGAAAGTCTTTGCATCAAACTTCGAGGATAGAACAGATTCAGATACATATGTAACTTGAGCTTGTGTGGTTGGTGTTGATGTTGTCTTAGCTTCCCCCTAAACCAGCAATCCTTTCTTGAGTAGATTCAGAACTTTCTTGCAAGCCGCATCAAGCAGTCTTGATGTATAAAGCCCAGATATCCGAAGTACACAAATAACTCGAAACCGCAACACCAAAGTCAATTAAGTCCCGGATGTCCGTATTTCTCCTTACATGATAGTGATGATATAAATTGTAACACCAAAGTCAACTAAGTCCCGGATGTCACAATTATTCCCTCTAAGTAGTTGAAATGATAACACCTAAGTCAACTAAGTCCCAAATGTAGACATTTCTTCCTGCAGGATACTGACTATTTAAAGGAATCATCATACCTATGTGTACCTCTTTTATCAAATATTTCTACTCATTTTAAGAATAAGCTTAGTGATTAACCGTTTAAGGAAGCCTTTATTGAATCAGTAACCAATCTTCTCACGCTTAGAATAAATCTTCTTACAACACTTCCCCCTAGTATCTTAAATGATGCATACTTGAAATCACAAGATATCTCTACCTGTATGTAGTTGAAATAGTGCACCCGAAAGTAACAAGTTAAACACTGATTTTCTCTGCGGTTATGACATTTGTCTTCCTGGAATGACCTAAAATGAGAATAGGGTATGAATTCTATCACGTGTACTCATTATCTTTCTTGTATATCTATTCCTTCCCCCTTGCTGGTTTCGATACCTCAAAATTAGCAAAACTTAGTACGCACATATACTAGAGATCGTGTTCGAAGAATTAATAAGCTTAAATCTATTCCGTGAGAATCAACTAAGTCTTAAATTGCAAATAAGTCCATAAAGTTTTAAACACATGACATCTAACGCTTGTGTAGTTAAAATCCATTAACTCCCCTTAAGTTATGATCCGTCATTATTAAAAAAAATTATCCGTTAATTCCGTGACTTATTTTAAAAGACCGTTTTAAAAGATTATTTGATGACGATTTCTCCCCCTCAAATAATGACCTGTTTTCTATTTAAAGAGTTGTTGTCATTGTTTAAGTGGTCGAATTGTCTTTGAAAAGTCTTTTTGTAATTATTGAAAACACTGATTCATTATGAAGATAACTTTTTACCAATAAAAATAAGATTTCTCTTATTTTAACACATAAGCGTACTAACGCATACACTTATGGAAATATAGGAAGCACGGGTTGTGATGCAAAGTAATCACAAGCCTTTGCATGGTCATAAAGTAGACCATGCCCGAGAATAAATTCCCGTTGAGAGGTCAAGTTTTCTTTTTGACGGAATACTTGCCTTTAAGATGATGACCGGGTTGCTATCTGAAATAATAGCAAGCCATTTGGCATGTTTTGAAAACATTTGGAGGGACCGAACGAGTTAGTTTGAGGAGGACCGAACGAGTAAATACCAAGTGTGAGCCGAACTAGTTGCCTTGTTAGTGGACCGAACGAGTTTCAAACTTAGTGAACCGAACGAGTGTACACTCTTTGAGGACCGAACGAGTTTTAAACTTTGTGGACCGAACGAGTTGGTCACCCTTGTGAGCCGAACCAGTTTAAAGTCGAACTAAACCAAACCGAGTCAACTCGGTATTTACCGAGTTGACCCGGTCAAACTCAACAATAATCAACATCATCATCAACAGCCTACACCCTCATCACAATTACAATTTCAACAAATCCGACTCGATCTACCTACCTCATCGTCACATTTAACACCAACTCCACCATCTCCATCCACAAGACTCGAAACAACATGAAATGTAAAGTGATCTCAGATTCGTGTTTGTTAACCCACAATCTTTATAAGATTAAACACGTTATCATCATAGATCTGTGTAGAGTTAAAACCCCCTATACGAAATTAAAGATAGTATTTTTAACAAATATGTTAAAAACTATTCTTTGTTTCGATTACTGAAATACAAACACTCATGTCGAACCTACCCGCAACCCTTCAAAGGATCGTAAAGCATTCGTTCCTCCTCTTTTGTACACAGTTTACATCAGTAGAAAGGATTAAAAGGGTCAAGTTGGTTGGTTCTCAATACAAGAACTTATGGGGTCTTGTAATTTGTCTTCAGGTTATAAGAATTTTTGTTCGTGTTTCACAGTTAAAACTAAACACAAAGATGCAAGATTATATCTTTGGTGTTGGGTGGGTGAACTTTTGAGATGGAGAGAGAAGTTAGATGGTGGCGTGTGATTGTGATTAGGGTTAGGGTGCCCTAATAATGTGGATGGGGATTTATATCTGAATTTGGATCACATTAGCCTATACACCGAAGTCAACTTATTAACCACTCCTTGGCCGAATATGGTTATAACAAAAGTTGGGCCGTGTGTTTTGATATTTTGTTTTTGAGGTTGGGCTGGAATTATTATTAGACGAAAAGTGGGCTGTGTTATGATGTCGGGCCAAAAATGCTTATGGTATTATACAAAACATTGGCCAAAGTTATATATGATGAAGTTTTGGATTGTTCAGTGGTATCCGTTAATTGGCAAGTAATTGGGAGTACACATTTTGACGAATAAAATGTTTCGTATTATTACATTTGTGCTTCATGATGACAAAGTGACGAGACCGTGATCAATTTGGATAAAGAATCATGAAACTAAAAGGTTAGATTTGGAATTAATTTTTTGTGACTACGGAGTTGATCGGGTATCACTTATTTAAGATTGACGTGGCATTTTTCGAAGGCGTGTACTTATTTTATCTTGAAGTCGGGGTTTGGTTGATGCTGAATATTCAATGATAACTTGGCTCGAGCTTAAAATTAAGTTGAAGACTTGGTTTATCTAGTTTCCAGCAGTCAAGGGGTGGATGGTTGAAAACCTGGTTAACTATCACTTAAAAGGAGTACGTTGTAGTACTCAGTGTCACACGCTAAGACGATGTGGATAATCGCAAGAGGTGATGATAGTTTCATACTTTGGGAGGGGTATTGAGTACTTAGAGATTTGCTTGGAGCACAAATTCTCTACACCGTTCTTCCAACATTAGTGCAAGCTTAAGTCACAAGAACGGGGAATACAACTTTAGTTTCAAGTTTGGTATATCTGGTTTACTTCATCAGTGGTTACTTCAAAAAGCCTACAAATCGGTTGGTAAAATGATAGCCAGAGAGAAGTTATGAGTAGAGATTTAATCCGCAATTGATTCTCACGGGTTAGATCTGAGCTGATTTATTCCTCACATAAGTACTCAAGTAAATGTGCGTCCAAGGTGTTGCTGATTTCGACATGTCGAAACCAGCAAGGGGGAAGGAGAAGATTCACCCTTGAGCCTTTGCGAAGGAAAAGATTCACCCTTTAGCCTATGCCTTTCTTGAAAGCTTGACAAGGAGCATCTTTCTTGAATTTTTTTAAAGTTAGGCCATGCCGGGAAGACAAATGTCCTAACCGTAAAGAATATCAGCGCTTTAAATTATAGCTTTTGGGTGCATTTCTTCAGACAAATGGGGAAGTATACCTTGAGAACTATTGTATAGCATTATTATTTTTTGAATTTCCAGGGGGAACAGTGTGAGGAAGAATTATTTAATCCGTGAGAAGATTACGTTGTTGATACCAGTAATGCTTACCCCAAATGATCAATCACTAAGCTTATTCTTAAAGGAGCAGTAACATTTGATGTGGTGTCTTACCAGTTCCGATGTGCACTTAATTATTATAAGCTTGTAAGAAAGCTTTGAAACTGCTCAAGAGAGGATTGCTAGTTTGGAGGGAAGCTTTGAAAGCTTCTAAATAAAGAATATGTGGCATGAATTAGGGGGAAGCTAATTCATTGCTAGTTTTGGGGGGAAGCTTTGAAAGCTTCTAAATCAAGAATATGCGGCACGAATTAGGGGGAAGCTAATTCAGAAGCTTCTCCTTAACCAGAAGTGTATGGGTTACCTAGCTCGTGCCTATTACAGTATTTCTTCTACAAAGTACTACAAAGATGATTCATGTTGGAGTGCAGACTTGGAGTCAAACACCACAGAAGACGTCATCAGCATATGAAGCTTTCAGAGAATCTTGTTCTTAATCATTATGTACTTGTTAGGAAATTATTGTAAGTAATTCTGTATATCGTCCCGTGGGGGAAGATTGTTGGGAATTCACTTTTACGTGACGACATTACAGAATTACCATAGTTTATCATAGTCACATACGCGAGGACTAGAATAGGCAACTATGTATAGTTTAGAGGCGTATGGGCTATATAAACCCCTCTATGGCTTCCATAGAGGGGTTGAGTCATTTGGCATTGTTGAGTCATTTTGTATCTTTCATCCATTTTCCATCAAATAACAAGTCCATCTTCCATCTCACTACTTTCTCTCACTAAAATGGCTATCATGTGGTTTGACCCACCAAGACCACCGGATCATAGTTTTCGTGAATCTTTCACACTAAGCATAAGCTGACTACATGAGGTATATGCAATAACATGTTAGCAGACGCACATGAGCTATTAGAAGAATGCGTGCGGGAAAATTGACGTACCGTTCTGAAATATAAGCTAATTAAAAAGCAAAGCTTCCAAGCAAACCTCAAAAATCAACAATCACGCTCTTAAAAGCATATTACTTTCCTAGACGTCACTAGTGACAACTGTGTTTTGAGCAGGTTAGTCAAACCGTTAGTTTTGACTTGAACATCATTATGTGTTATAATAATTATGTGTTTATGTGATTTTATGTGAGTTGGCTACCAATCCATGAAGCGTGATCGTCTCATTGGATTGAGTTTATAGTTGTTATGGGCATTTCAGTTTGTTCATATTTTAGTGACAATGAAAATGATGGTATAATTTTATTGAGTGTACGTATTATTTTGTGTACGTATTACGTATTTACATAATTAAGTATTAGGAATTGGTAAGTGTAGGATTTAAGTTTAGAATTTAGCTAGTAGATTTTAGTATTAATAAATTAGGAAAAAATAAAATTTAGAAATGGGATTATTTTATAATCATTTAAATTAGTTTTAAAGTTAAAGATTTTATAAATAAATAAAGGTTTTATAAAATATCAAAAATTTGAGGGTTAATAAGTAAATAATAATATTAAAAAAATAATAAAAAAAATATGTATGTGTGTGGGATTCGGTCAAGAGAAAAAAAAGGGAAAAGGAAATAAAATTTTATTCCAATTATAACTCTAATTAGGTAATTATCTAAACCCTTTTTTATTAAGTCTATAAATAAAAAACTTCAATTTTTGTTCTTGTTTTGGTCGACCGAACTCAGCAAAAAGGAAGAAGAAAAAAAAAAAAATTAGCAAAAGCTTGGTGGTGATTTGTGTTATCAAATCAAAGGTTTTAGGTATGTTTTTTAAACCCTTTTTGATTCAATCTTCATTAGTTTTTCATGTAACAATTAAGTGGTGGAATTAGGGTTTTATAAAATCTGTAAATTGATTTAATTAAACTAATTAGTATTGATTAGGGATAAATTATAAGCGCGATGGTGTGTTTGGTTAGGTTTAATTCGAGTTAATTTGAAAGTTATGGCAGATTTTAGGGTTGTGTTCACCAGACGATATCTCGATGATAGTAACATGAAAATTGATGAATCTTATGTCCATTGATAAGTTCAGAGAGTCTACTTTTCAAAAAGTCCGGCCCTGAAAGGTTTTGAGGTCGGAAAGTTAGTCAAATAATTTTTGCAAGAAAAGTTGTCAAAACAGTAAATTCGGTTCAGATTTAGGTCTGATTTCGGAGAGTAAAACCTCTACTTAAAATTCAAATTGGGGTTAGAAAATAATCATGGGTCATATTTTAGGTGTCTATTAACTCTAGTTCGAAGGGCTAGCGATAAAACATTTTCTAAATATTTTTAAGGACGTCAAACTTTTTGGTGTGCGTTCAGATCCTAATCTGAGTACTTTGTAATGATGAATTTTTATAAACTAGTTCCAAATAGTATTATTTTTTCTAAAATATCACAGTAGCTCACAAATCTTTGAGGAGCTATGGGATGTAAGGAGAACCATCAATTAGGTGTTTTAGTATTTTATTTATGGTCATGAAGTGACTACAAATTTTTGCCGAAAACTGAAAAGTTAGAAGTTAATGGTTAAGGTTATATAGAGTATGAAAATGATTTGGGAGATGTATATAAAGTATTATAAACTTAGTGTAAAGTTTAAAAGCCCATCATATGATTGTTATATTGGCTTGGGCATTTAGCCTAACCGAGTGTAACTTGTGTTTTTGTTGTGTTTAGATTGTGTGCAAAATTTTGTCAAGTAGTTGAGCATCAGGTGAGTTTCATAGTCCCTCTTTTCACATCGCTTTTAAATTGGGATGGAAATGATGCAAATGGATTTGAAATGTTCTAATTACTATGATTATGTGTCTTTATTTTGAAAGTGTGTGGACTTTACTTAGCTATTGTATGTTACGTGCTAAATGCTTATGTGTATTTAGATCGGGGGTAACGTTCCTACCCATTTGTTGTGATATTGGATCGGGGGTAACGTTCCTACCCATGTGAAGTGATGGTTTTAATAGATCGGGGGTAACGTTCCTACCCAAGTGTTGATACTTGTTGGATGGTCACGTTCCGTTCCTATGCTCGTTATGGTTACATTTGCATGTTAGCTTATATGATAGTACAGTAATTGTCCTGACATGCTTTGTTTTTTTATAATCACAGTAATTGATTGATTTAAATCTTTTGTATTGGTGTCGTAAAACCTATGACTCTCACCAACCATTGTGTTGACGTTTTTAAGCATCATTCTCAGGTGAGCGTTGGGAAGGTGTTGAAGTTAATAAAAAGGGCTAGAGATACCATTAGGCTGGCATTGGAAGTTCTCATTTTTTTTTGTTTCGTATTTGTTTGCATAAATTATTGGATGTTATTAGTTTAATAGGTTTGCGAGACATTGTCTTTGTATTGATGAGACCCCTTTTTCATTAATACAAGATGCAGTTCCTTGTTTTCTGTATTGTCATGACATATCGTGTCTTTTATATTTAGTTATGCATGTAGTGATTCTCTATTTTTGACACCATTGTGTTGTAATGATATCCATGAAGTTACGCCTCGTGTTTTCGCCTTGGCGGGGTGTGACAGATTGGTATCAGAGCCTTTGGTTATAGAGAAGTAGGTGGTCGAGCCTAGACTATAACCTAGGAGTCCTTCATATAGTTGCATTTTAGGGCTTAAGTGTTTATGTACGTATCTACTATACTTTCTCGCTATACGAAAGCTATAATTTTTCTTAATTTGTCTTCATTATTGGGATCTAATAGTATATACCCTTCCTTATTATTTTAGGCATGTCTCTCTCTAACCGTAATAGAATCTATGTGTTTAGCTATCTAGTAGTTTTTGTATTCTTGCTTTCTTTGAGTTTTATTTCGGCCTACAGGCTACTTGATAGCTTATGATTCAAAAGAGGAGCCAATTGAGGAGGAGCCTCTTGAGGAACCGAATGAGGAAGGTTGGTTAGAAGAGTCGGAGAAGGAGGCCGACTCAGATCTCTTGTCGGATGCTCGTAGCAGGCCTGGACCCGCGGAGTCGAGTGACTCTTGCGAAGGCAAAGTCAAACTCAAGCGAGGCCCAGCATAAGTTTATTTCATCTTTTACCTCGTCACGATGCTATTGATTATTTCTTTCGGATATTTCATATTTTGGAGGTGCTGCGAGACTTTCGTTCCTTTATGTCGTTTCGATTTTATCTTTATACAAGTAAGTTTTTCTTTGATGGAGCATCCTTTTTTGTGTTATATTGGAGTGGTTTAAGATGTGCAATGTGGTATATGTGCTTATATGTGCGTTATCATTGAGATGTGTAGTCTTGGAAGTAAGTATACGTGTGAAAGGATGCAATTATAATTATGGTGGCCAACATAATTATAAATGCATCACACACATAGACTTGTGACCATGATTGCATTGATCGATGTTTGCTTGTTAGTTGGTAGTGTAAGATGTTATATTATGTGCGATTGTATTATGAATAGTTATGAAGTTAGTAAGTTTTCCTTCTATCTATCGCTTGCGGATACCCGTTAATGCTATTATTACTATTATTGAGTTTGTTCGTCTACTCGATTATTCGCTCAGATATACAACCCTCATTTTAGCATCCCTTGTTTGTACCATGACGGTATGGATGATCTAACTTTTCGGCGTCTTGGTGAATATTGGTTGTTCGGATCTGTTTTTTTTATATTGGTACGTTCCATTGGTTCTTTTGTTTTGATTACCCGTATGAGTATCAAAATTTTCTTTTAAGCACTAATTGTTCCTAAAATATTAGTGCATATCATTACTTCGTTCTTTATATATCCTTTAGTTTTCGTAACATGTTGCGATATGTTAGTACCGACGTTTTTCTATGGTTTTCTTTTGATCGTAAGTACGCATTAGTCTTTATGTTCTTCTTTTGGTTCGTGATGTCTTCGTATGAATTTCTCTTGTGTATGTTCGCTTCACAGTTATTCTAACTATATGGTTCATGGTACTTTCTTTCGTTTTCGAACAATAAAATTATGTTAGAGTCTTTAAGGTATTTTACGATCTCTTTTGGTATTACGATGTCCTTGTCTGAGTAACATATTTTATATTAATGTCGAATTATGAAAACCTTTTGAAGTATATCTTGATGTTGTTTGGTGAAAACTATTTTGAAATGATTTTATGAATACAACACTTCTATGGAAATGTCTCTTTATTGTTTTTTTAAGAAACTATGTTTACAATAAATTTTGAAACAATATGATAATTGGTTGACTGACAAAACTATTTTTTTAGATAATATTTATGAATAAGATATGATAAAAAAAATTATATGCTTGTTTTTGATAAATTTTATAATTATGAAAAGGATGTTTAAAGTAATTTATATGGGTAAGATGTAATACACTGTTAAATAACTGTCTTTGGATTTTATGACAACCATGATTCAAATGAATTTTATAAAATTTATATTTAAAACAATATTTTTTTTTAAATGAATTTTTTTTATAATTAAAACGACTTTATTTATTATTAGAAATTGATTTTTATAAAAACATTATTTAGTTGGTTCTTTCGAGTAAAGTCGGTTATTGGTATAAGAATTCTATCTTTTCATTTATCAATCTTGATACGTATTGTTATTCGTTATGTGTTTATTTTGTCGTGGTACGCTTGTTGATTCTTTCGTTTGCGTTTTCTATCGATACAATTATTCTATCCTTTCTTTTAAAGGATTCTTATTACATTTGATCCGCATCTATTTCCATATGTGAAATCATCCCTTTAGATGTTTGCCTAAGCCTTTGATTACATATTACGTTTTGCTACCCAATCGATAGTTCGAACCCTTAGATTCGTTAGATATAACGTTTTATTCGATCAAGTCCACTGCTCTGTGGGGAGCACCTATGTTGTCAAAAGAAGGACGGATCATTTCAAATTGTGCAAAGACCTATCGAGAGTTAGACGAGTGACCACCAAGAATCTCCCAGGATCGACGACTTTTTCGACCAGTTACAAGGTTCGCGTAAATTTCTCTAGGATAGATCTTCGATCTGGTTATCATCAGTTGAGAGAATGCATGAAGAAGAATTAGAAGTAGAAGTGGGCCAAGGAACAAGATGAAACTTTTCATACATTGAAGGGCAATTTGTGAAATGCACCAATATTGTCATTGACTGATGGATCCAAAGAGTTTGTAGTTTACTACGACACGTCGAATCAAGGATTAAGTTGTGTACTCATGCAAAGAGGCAAGGTAATCACCTATTGTTAGATATTAGAAAAAGACTCGGAATCACCTCCGAGTATCTTTACTGTTTTATTATGGCTCGTAGTTTTAATAGTTAATAGTACAGTCTTTTCGGTTTTAGTCGGTACGAATACCCGGTATATTGTAAGTACTATATAATAACCTCTTCCAACTTTGAAAGAGGCAAGCTAGTCATTATTTCATTTCATAGAAAACACTTTCTCTCTCTAAGATATTCTCTCTCAAGTGTTTCTCTCTTTAGAAACTAGCCAGATCCAATAATCGACCCCGTGTTATGATATAGGATATACCACAAGTGGTATCAGGTAGCTAAGGAAGATAGATCGTGTGGATGTGAGCAATTTTTCTGATTGATTTAGAATCGAAAAGTTACCTTTGAATGCACTAGCGTCGTTTTTTTAAGATCGCCGAATTGTTGTAGTTTGTAAATTAGATAAAGTTTGGGATTTTCTAGTAGCTATTACCTTATGGTAATTGTGTTGTGCAAAGAAATCAAGTCAAAATCGTTCAGAAGGGTTATCTTTAGGTGATTTTGAGTGAAAAACGACCGTGTTTCGTCGCGGGGAGGAGTGGCCAAATATCTACGTCGCAGCTTTGAGAGTCAGTGATGCGAAAAATATTAGTTATTATTGAAAGAAATTAAGTATTACCGGCTCACTGGGACACACAAAATAACGCGGGTTTGTTAGTGTGGCAGAGTTGCTCAAGCGGCGAGTTGTTACTAAGACAGCGGTTTGCTTACACTAGCGTTGAACAGGTGGTGAGTTGCTCCAAGCTGCGAGTGTTACTAGCAGCGGTTTGCAATTACACAGCGTTGTTTGAATCAGATGGCGAGTTGCGCAAAAGAGCAGTTGTTTAACTAACAGCGGTTTGCGTTACCAGCGGTTTGGACAAGGTGAGCGTCTAGGGGTCGATTATTTTATTAGACACACACACACACACATAAGGCGAACTCTAGGGCGGTTGTAAACTCAACGGCGGCGTTTGATTAAACATATTCATCCGCAGCGGGTTGCTTGCAGCGAGTTGTGTTCAGGCGAGTTGCCCTAAGATTTTCACCAAGCGAAGTTGCCTTAATTCCTCCGAACGGGCGGGTTGCTTGGGGCAGCGAGTTTGTGTCAGCGAGTTGCCTGAAAAATTCCATCGTGTCGAGTTGCTTTATTCTTTGCAGCGGGTTGTAGGCCTTTGGCATCGAATTGAGCTTGTTGTGCGATAGAATTATTAAACATAGTTCAAAACCGCGGGATTTAAATATCACTAAAACAGCGCGAGCCGCGAACTATGGTTAACCTCACCACTTTAAACGTACACTCACTAATCATGATAGATCAAAACACTATCACATCATAATAATACAAGATGTCTAGTAGCAAGAAGACATCCAGTGTGCCGGTTCATGATACACAGCCCACCAATGTCTTGATAAACAAGACTTTGAATACTTGGCAACAACGTATACGACTGTACTGTCCTAGGAAATGGAATAAGGAGAAATATTATGAAGTTTCATCAAAGATAGGACCATTATCAGATGGGAACTCTCAGATGTTATTGCTGAGGCACTGGGGTGCAGTTCAACAAGGTCCTGTAAACGTGCTAGAGTCCTTAACGACCTTTCAGCGGAATGAAAAAGAAAGGTAAAAGCTTACATTCCGTGCAACCAATATCCGACTTCCCGGGTATACCAAAGACATCTAACTCACTTACGTCATCAATCACTATAACTGACGCCAAAGACATTTGGGAAAACCGTGAAGATGATCTGGAAGGTTTCGAGTTAACAAAGGATGACATAGGAATCATCAGTTATACGATGAATTTGGACACCGTTCCGTCAAATCCAATAGAAACCATTTCAATGGATAACTAGTTAGGTTTACGAAGCTCATTAATGACATGAGAAACATCAAGATGACCATGTCCAGGATGCAGCTTAACTCAAAGTTTGTGAACAACATGTTGCCTGAGTAGAGTAGATTCATAACTGAAGTCAAACTTAACAGAGGTTTGAAAGAGTCAAACTGTGATCAATTGTATGCCTACTGAAGCAACATGAGGTGCATGCAAATGAGATCAGCATTATAGGAAAGGTTCGGTCAACCAAATAATGATCCTTTGGCACTAGTGTTGGACGCCTCAGTTCAGCAGTATCCAACACAATCATCTAAATCTCCTCAACCCATAAAAGAACCATCTCCAGCTGACAACTTTCAACTGGACTCAGGAAGTTCCTCAACAGAAAACTTGATTGAAAGTTTATCCAACACACGTGCCCTCCTCACTCAATCGTACAGATCAATCTTCCCAAACTAACAATCAACTTTAGAGCTTCGTCTAAGTGCAAGGAACCAAGCTATGGTTCCAAGACGGGAAATTGTGGTTCAAGAAGTCCGTGGAAGAATACAATGCGACTAATCAAGGAAGAACCATTTCCAGATAAAACAATACAAGAGGAATGTGTAAGTCGGGAAATGTAGGAGCTCAGAACAGAGAGAGGCATGATTAATCCCTAGTCAAGCGAACCCGAATCAAGTGCTACAACTTAATACTAGGCACATAACACGTGAATGCCAAGGCCAAACGACTCAAGATGCAGACTACTTCAAGACAAGCTGCTACTAATGTAAGCCCAGAGAGTGGAGCAGTACGGGATGAAGAGACGTCTTGTTTCTTTGCAGGGGAATAGGTTACCAACATTGATGGATGATGTGGAAAGATTCAACGAGAATGATTTGGCACTCAATGTGGACCATATTTTTGAAGCTGATGAATGTGATGCATTCGACTCTGATGTTGATGAGGGTCCCACTTCACAGACCATGTTCATGGCAAATCTCATATCTGAAGATCCAATCTACGATGAAGCGGGACACTCATATGACTCGAATAATCCATTTGAGGTACAAGATCATGATACATTTGTAAGATCATATGAATGCAGTAGCATGAAGTACACAACTAGATGCAAAAACGACGTACAAACACAACTACTTGTTGACTCTGATGATGACTATACGAGTGAATAATATATATTCGTATGATCAGTATGTGGAAGACAACCGAAGACATGTTGTACAATGTAATGCAGTCTTCTTGTACGAACATGATGCACTAATGTCTATACTCTATGAAATGCATGTACAGGTGAACAAGTAGATTAGCAAATAAGCCAGACAGGAAATTGAATGACTCAAGTGACCTCATGAACTTGCGAGATATAAGGGAACTGGTCGAGAATATGAATCAACGGGCAAAGTTTGAATTATCTGATAGAGAACGAAAATTGATGAACCAAATGAGAATAATATTCAGACCGAAATAGGAAGAAACTCTTTTAAAATCTAACTTCATTCAGGCACAAATACTCCGTAGTTCTACATTGACCATTATAAGTCAAAGACAGAGGAATAACAACTTTTGAAAAAGAATTTCAAACAAAAAGAAACAAACCCTTGAAGAGTTTTTGGACTTAAAAAAGGCTAAAAGATAATATTGAGGATAGATTATACAAACAGGATCAGTCTGTTCAAACCATTCACAGTTGTTGGTAAACCCAAAATCATATTATGATGAAAAGCACATAGTAGCAATAGGCTACAAAATCCCATATGTCCTCTGCCGTGCAAAGCAAGCTCAGTCTGCTCTGTATAATGTCATGTACTTGTCCACTTAAAAAACCAATCATACACCCACTGTCATACATGACTCAGAGGATAAGCGTGAGTTAGCTGAGATAACTAGGAATAGAATGCTGTTGAAAATGCAAAGCCCTCTATGTGTGGAAAATAAAGTTAGGATTGCCCCGCCCCCCCCCCCCATTACTCAAAAGAGAACCTTCTTGCAACCTTTGCTCCCCAAAGAAATCTGACCCCAGAACAGATATTTTGGTCTTTTTTGTCCATAATGACAACAACAGAAAAAAGGCCTAAGACCTTAGCTCCAAAACCCAAATTTCAGCATTTGACAGTGTATCCACAAACCACAACTCCTGTCAAGTCTTGTCCCCAGAATTCTTCCAACTAAAAGTCAAGTGAAGATTAATCTTTATGTACTCACACAACTTTTTACTGAATTTGACAAAACTTGCAAAACTAGAATTACCCATCTGGTCTTACCATAGGGGAAAAAGGTTTTTGAGCAAACGAAAAGATGTTTACCACTCACTGAAGTTATTCCATTTTTCAAAACTCTTAAAGAACTCGTTTGTTGAGTTCAAACATAGCCTCTTTAAATAATTTAAAGAAATGAAGAAATTTGATCAAATGAATAACGAAGTGGACAAGATACTGTAGACAACAAGTGCCTGAAATTGAAAAAGAAAACCTTCTCATTGATAATGAGAATCTATTGTAAAATAGATTGTCGACTCCAACTGCAGTATGATGTGGAAAAATCACGTTGTCTAGATCTTGAAGCTGACATGTCTAAAGTTCATGATGAGTCAAAACTTATTTCAAAACTTGAAAGAGAATACCTAAATTTGCAATTAAATTATCAACATCTTCAAGAAAGTTTTGATTATAAAAATTCATAAGCATCACAGGAAGCTCCTGATTTTAACTCATTCTTTAAAATCAAGAATCTCGAACATACAGATTAAAGCAAAAGATAACGTGATTCGACACTTTGAAAGATCTAGTCGCTAGTGTGAATGACAGTAAGTCGTGAAGAGCCTTTATAAATTGTAGATGTCACTGCTCTTATTGAACAAAATGATTGCGATAGAGTAGAACTAGAAAAGGTCAAACAACATTACAAGGAATTGTATGACTCAATTAAGATCACGCGTGCTCACACAAGTGAAAAGACGTCTACCATGTTGAATGAATTTAGAGTCTAAAAGCTCAATTGTGAAGCAAAGAGCCTTGTTTCACTAGTGACTATGTCAAACCAAAAGTTCTTGCTCCTGGCATGTATGCCATTGACGTTAAACCATCCCTCATCCCCTTAAGAACAATAGGAGTGCTCATTTAAACTATATCAGCCATCTTAAGGAGAGTGTAGAAACGGTTAGGGAGATTGTAGAGGAAGCTAGAGTAGTTAAAACACTTGGGGGGGGGAAGGAGAGTTCACTTTAACTATGCTTGCCGAAACACTAATATTCTCATGAATTAGTTAGAATGTGTGATTGGACTTGCCCAAAAAGTTTCAAAGAAAAGATAACAAGCTCCCTTACCCCTGTTCCTAGGGAAAAGAGCAAGTTACGGTTTAGTGATAAACCAGGAACTTCTTCTACAACACAAACAAAAAACATGAAACACAAAGTGCAACCAGAGAGTTCAACTGACTAATATCCCTGGCTTCCTCTACAGGAGTAAACCGATCCACTGAAGCACAAGCGGTCAAAGCCTAGAAGCAATACAAAGAAAAATAGGATCCTGCCATGCAAGAAGGAGAATAAGCAAGAGTGAGAAAGTACTCCTTAGGACAAATAATCAGTTGGACAAAAGTGATCGGGTTGATTCTAGCATTAGCGCTAAGCGGTTGTAATTAATTCGAATCTGAATCCTGTAAACTCTGCAAGTACATGGAAGTTGTTGTAATATCTTGAATTTCTGTGAATGCTAACGCCACCACCGTTAGAATTGTGTCTTGAATAAAGAGAAACAGATCTGGAAACCTAAAGGAAACGGTCCCTGATAACAGATTTGTCCAAGAACCCAACAGGGTTGGAAAGCTACGGGAAAACTATGTTGCAGATATTGGTTAATCAATGGAGACCCACAGGAAAGAAACTCCAACTTAGAAACTTGATTGTGGAGTTCTCAATGGAGACCCACAGGAAAGAATTTGCCTAGGGGAAATATGCCAGTTAACTAAGGCTTTTCTGTGAAAGGTTCTACCACTATATGCTACCAACAGGTCCCCAACAAAATTGGGGAACCGAAATTCCAACCTCCCACACGCGAATCTGTTTTCAAATGCAGTTCGTACAGGTCATGCTTGTATCTGGACACATGTAAATCAGGCCTGTTCAAAACATATGAGGGGATTCGTATTCAAACTTATGAATTTTGTGGAAAATTTCATCGAGTCATCCAGATTCGGAATGATCACTTAGGAGCTGATCAAGGTTTATGGAGATTATTTTATGAGTGACAGTGGTGAATCTCAAGAGTATACTACGTGGAGGTGACTTGGACACAATCTATTCTCTGTAGGGCAATTTTTGGTTATTCTGAGCTTTGAGTGGCCTTCAAAAGCATCTTGCTTTGTTCGTGATATTAAGGGTACAGATATCCTTTAAAGGTAGTCCGTGCGGCAATCCAATTTTGTTAACACGATATCGATTGATGAAATGATGAAGTCTTCATCCGATATGCGGTTGTCCCAAAAGCTTCCAAGTCCAAATCGGTTGTGGCCATCGTCGTTTAAAAACCATTTAAACTCGGCACGATAAATGATCTTACTCAAAAGACATCTGGTATTGAGTCTACCTAGACTGAAGTTTTGAAAAGGATCATCTTTGCTCACCTGTCAACTTGAAAAAGCAAGAAGTTCTCCCACCGCCAAAATCTGAAAATACAAAATGGAAGTTCTTCAACCCTTCACCTGGATCTGTGTGGTCAATGAGAGTCCAGAGCATTAAAGGAAAGAAATACATCTTAGTCAATCGTGGATGACTATTCAATTTCACATGGTAATATTCTAGGTCAAAATGAAACTCCAAGAGTTTGTCACCAACTTCTTAAGCAAATAAAGGTTGGCTCAACAAAACAGTCAGATACATCCGCACAGATAACAGAACGGAATTCGTCAACCAAGTTATGACTAAATACTATAAGGTGTTGGCAATATTTCATCAAAAGTCGTTCCGAGAACTCCTCAACAAAACGGCGTTGTTGAAAGACGTAATCGTACACTGGTAGAAGCAGCACGTACAATGATGATATTCTCGAAAGCTCCCATGTTTCTATGGGCAAAAGCTGTAGCCACTGCTTGTTACACCCAGAACCGGAAGTCACTAATTCATACTCGACATAACAAAACACCTTATGAGCTTGTGCATGATAAAAAGCCTGATCTTACATTCTTTCGAGTATTTGGTGCTCTGTGCTATCCTACAAATGATAGCGAAAATCTAGGAAAATTTTAAGCAAAAACTGACCATTTGGGATTTTTGTTGGGTAATGCTCCTACAGGAAGGTGGCTATAGAAATCTACAACAATAGAACTCATCGATTAATGGAAACAATTCCGTACAATTCGATGAGATGCATCAGTCAATGGCTCTTGTAAGCATCAATCAGGACACCGAGCCTATCACTTTGACCCTGGACAACTCAAATCAGGGCTTGCTTCCAACCGATAAGATCCTGAGATGTTATTTCATCTCAACCAATGTTTGATGAACACCTTGAACAATCTCGAGGCAATGAACCAGTACCTTCTGCTACTGAAATTAACGCTCAAGTTGTTCCACCAGGTACATCTTTGTCTACAACGATTGCTCAAGATGCACCGTCGACAAGTGCTTCATCGTCAACATCCGATATACATCATCTAGTCCAACATCAAGAACTGTGCAGGAAAGAACCCACTCACAAGACACCCGTTCAATCACGAGTTCTTCATGCTTCACATAACCTTGATACTGGAATCCAGGTTCGCACAAGAAACATCATCTTGAATGTTAATTCAGCAGAACCTATCCAAGTTAATTACCCACCAGATCATCTCAGAAGATGGACCAAAGATCATCCTCTGGATAACATCGTTGGCAATCCCTCTCGTCCTGTATCTACCAGAAAACAGTTAGCATCCGATGCTTTGTGGTGCTGTTTCCATACTGAACTGTCCAAAGTCGAACCCAAGAACTTCAAATGGCCGTTATAATTATGCACAAGATAGAAGACCTGCTGGTTGCAAGCCATGCAAGATGAAATTCACGAATTTGATCGACTTGAAGCATGGTAAATAGTATCAATCACCCAATCTATGTATGTTATCACTCCTCAAGTGGATCTAACAAAGTGAAGCTTGATGAATTGGTTGATGTACTGAAAAGACAAAGCTCGGGTTAAGTTTGCAAGGGATATCGCTCAGAGACGGGAATGATTTGAAGCAATCGTTTGGCTCTAGTTTGCAACGGATAAGGCCATCAGAATATTCATTGCCAATGCGGCAACCAAGAACATGAGATCATCTACCAAATGGATGTCAAAACTGCTTTTCTGAATGTGATTCTCCAAGGAAGAAGTCTTTGTCATCAAACCTGAAGGATTTTGAAGACCAGGAAAAACCTACTCACGTCTATTCGTTCTGAAGAAACTCTTTATGGGCTAAAGCAGGCTCCAAGGGCGTGGTATGACACCCTCTCAAAGTTCCTGTTGGCCAACAATTTCTTCAAGGCAACTGATCCAACATATCACACACGCAAATCAGCAAACATATTCTAACTTCAATACACGTTAGATTACATCATTTTGCTCAACAGATATGCATGATGGCGTGTAAACACTTTTCAAACGAGATGAGCTCCCAAATTTCCGATGTCGATGATGGGACCAAAAATTGTCCTTTTTCTTAGGACTACAAGTTTCTCAAAGTCCCAGAGGCATCTTTAGGATAACCAAGCAAAATATGCTCTTCGAAACCACCTTAAAGAAATATTTGAATGGGATCTCTCCGACCCTGTCGATACACCATGGAGGATCCGATTGAACTGACGAGGATCTCATGGGATTCCAGTTAGACCAAAACTCGATTTAGAGGAAATGTTGGCTCCCTAATGTACCTTACAGCCATAGACCCACCTTGTATTCGCTGTCTGCATGTGTGCTAGATACAGCTAACCTACTCCAAAAAGCACTTTAAGCTATCAAACGTGTCTTCGGTACTAATTGAAAGGAACCATATAACATGGGTCTTTGGTATCCGAAGACAACGCCATTCACTAAAGCTTATTGCAAATGCGGATTATGCGGGATGTCAAGCATTCAAGAAAATACGTCGGGAAGTGCATCAGTTTCTTGAGATAGATTGTGTTACGCTGGTCATTCAAAGAAACAACGAAGCACGGCAATAACAACTACAGAGCCTGTAATACATCGCCATGTCTGGATGTTGTGGCTCAAATCTTTGGATGCGATTTCCCACTCAAAGACTACGGATTTGACTTTAATAAAATTTCCCTTTGTACTGTGAAACAAAAGTGGCTATGCTCTGTCTGTAACAACGTCCAGCACTCTCGCTCTAAACACATTGACATACGGCACCACTTCATCCGAGAGCAAGTGGAAAATAGAGTGGTTGAACTCTACTTCGTGGAAACGAATTATCAACTTGCAGACATCCTCACCAAAGCATTACCAAGAGAACGGTTTTCAAATTTCTTCTTCCACGCCTAGGCAAAAAGAGTATTGACCCCTGAATCACTCTCAAACGTCTTCAAGAAGGAGAGGATGAGTAAACCAAATGCCTTCATGTATCCTTTGTTCATAGTAAAAATAAAAAATAAAAAAAAATAATAATAATAAATAAATAAATAAATATATATAATTAAATCATTATTATTTAAAATTATTTATTAATAAGTCTAATAAAATACAATCAATGACTTAGTGATATATTTTAATCATTTGAAATACTAAATGCATGCAATTACTGCAAATTTGCAACCTGTTTCATGTCTGGGCATGGGATTACTTTATATCCATGCTTATGGGAGTAGGAAGTAATACAATGGTGATGGGGAGCTGTTCGCCTGATCTTTTCCATCTCATCACGAACTACTAAGCTCTTTCAATAGAAACCGGGTCATTGTTTGAGGGGGAGAGTGAATGTGAAAAAATCTAAGGGGTTATAAAAGACTGTGGGTTGCTATAAAAAGTCTAATTCTTAGATGGTTGTTGTATTCCTAATGGGTTAATATTGAAGGGGAGTTAATTAATTTTAACTCAAAGGTCCAAAGTTTCTATTGTTGTAATGTTTAGGGTGTAAAAAATGCATTTTGCTCTTTAGTTTCCTAGCCTTATTACCATAGGGACTAAAGTTGGACAAAGTGCCTATCTTAGTAATTCATTAGAAATACTTAAAACAAGAAATGAAAAGAAGATGAAACCAAAGGGACCAAATCTGCCAATATGTAAACTTAGGAGTATAAAAAGGCAGGCGCGTTGCGTGAAAGAGAGAGAGATTGTTTTGACTTTGACCGATTTTTGAAACTTTTGACCAAATGGCAACTCGCCGCCTTTTTATACTCCTAAGTTACATACTTGGCAGATTTGGTCCCTTTGGTTTCCATCTTCTTTTATTTCTTGTTTTAAGTATTTCTAAGGCATTACTAAGATTAGGCAATTGCCACTTAGCCCTATTGGTTAATAAGGCTAGAAAACAAAGACAATGCTTTTTACACCTAAACATTACAACAATAGATAACTTTGGACCATTAGTTAAAATAATTAACACCCCTTCAAATACTAAACCCATTAAGAATACATCAACCATCACTAAGATTAGACTTTATAGCAACCCACAGTCTTTTTATAACCCTAGATTTTTTTCACATTCACTCTCCCACTCAAACAAGACCCGTTTCTATTGAAAGAGCTTATCGATGATTGAGATGATAAAGATCAGGTTAGGTGGTAACAAAGCGAACAGCTCCCCCATCACCATGTATTACTCTACACTCCATAAAGCAATGGGATATAAAGTAATCCATGCCCAGACATTAAACCAGGTTGCAATTTGAAGAAATTGCAAGCCTTTTAGTAATTCCAAATGACTTAAAATATATCCTAAGTATTTTATTAGACTTATTAATAAATAATTTTAAATAATAATGATTTAATTATTATATGTATATATTTATTTATTATTATTATTAATTATTATTATTATTTTTTTTTTAACTATGAACAAAGGATACATGAAGGCATTTGGTTTACTCATCCTCTCCTTCTTGAAGACGTTTGAGAGTTTCCAGGTCAAACTCTTCATGCCTAGCGTGAAGAAGAAATTGAACCGTATCCTCTTGGTACTGCATTGTGAGATGTCTGCAAGTGATAAATCGTTTCCACGAAGTAAGTTTAAACCACTCTAATTCCCTTGCTCTCGGATGAAGTGGTGACCGTATGTCAAGTGTTTAGAGCGAGGGTGCTGGACGTTATGTTACCCAGCACAGGAGCAATAGCACTTTTTGGTTATCACAGTACAACGGATTTTATTTAAATCAAATCCGTAGTCTTTGAGCTGGGATCGCATCCAAAAGATTTGAGCACAACATCAGACAAGGCGAGTATTCAGCCTCGTATATATTTCCGTGCTTCGTTGCTTCTTTGATGACCAGCTAACCAATCTATCTCCAAGAAACTGAGCACTTCCCCCACGTACTTCTTCTTGAATCTTGACATCCCGCCATAATCCCGCATCTGCATAAGCTGTTGTGGACATGGCGTTGTCTTTCGGATACCAAAGACCCATGTTAATGGTTCCTTTCAAGTACCGAAAGACACGTTTGATAGCTTCAAAGTGCTTTTTGGTAGGCTTAGCCTGATATCTAGCACACATGCAAACAGCGAATACAAGGTCGGGTCTACTGGCTGTAAGGTACATTAGGGAGCCAACCATTCCTCTAAATCGAGTTTGGTCAACTGGAATCCCCATGAGATCCTCGTCCAGTTTCAATCGATCCACCATTGGTGTATCGACAGGGTCAGAGAGATCCATTCCATATTTCTTTAAGGTTTCGAGAGCATATTTTGCTTGGTTAATAAAGATGCCTCTGGGACTTTGAGAAACTTGTAGTCCTAAGAAAAACGACATTTGTCCCATCATCGACATCTGAAATTTGGAGCTCATCTCGTTTGAAAAAGTGTTACACGCATTATGATCTGTTGAGGCAAAAATGATGTCATCTACGTATATTTGAAGTAGAATATGTTTGCCTGATTTGCGTGTGAATATCGTTGGATCCACGGTGCCCTTGAAGAAATTGTTGGCCAACAGGAACTTTGAGAGGGTGTCATACCACGCCCTTGGTGCCTGCTTTAGCCCATAAAGAGCTTTCTTCAGACGATAGACGTGAGTAGGATTTTCCTGGTCTTCAAATCCTTCAGGTTGACTGACAAAGACTTCTTCTTGAAGATCACCATTCAGAAAAGCAGTTTTGACATCCATCTGGTAGATGATCATGTTCTTGGTTGCCGCATTGGCAATGAATATTCTGATGGCCTCTATCCGTGCAACTGGAGCAAACGATTCTTCAAAATCAATACCTTCCTCCTGACGATATCCCTTTGCAACTAACCGAGCTTTGTTTTTCAGTACATCACCATATTCATCAAGCTTCACTTTGTAGATCCACTTAGGATTGGATACCCATAACATAGATTTGGCGAGGTACTAATTCCCATACTTCAAGTCGATCAAATTCGTGAATTTCATCTTGCATGGCTTGAAACCAGCAGTCTTCTATCACGGCCATTTTGAAGTTCTTGGGTTCGACTTTGGACAGTTCAGTATGGAAACAGCACCACAAAGCATCGGATGCTAACTGTTTTCTGGTAGATACAGGACGAGAGGGATTGCCAACGATGTTATCCAGAGGATGATCTTTGGTCCATCTTCTGAGATGATCTGGAGGGTAATTAACTTGGATAGGTTCTGCTGAATTAACATTCCCAGATGATGATTGTGCCGAACCTGGATCTCCAGTATCAAGGTTATGTGAAGGATGAAGAACATCGTGATTGATTGGGGTGTCTTCGTGAGTGGGTTCTTCTGCAAGTTCTTGATGTTGGACTGGATGATGTATATCGGATGTTGACGATGAATCACTGGCGTCGGTGCAAACTTGACAATCGTTAAAGACACGGAAGTACCTGGTGGAACAACGTGAGCGGTAATTTCAGTAGCAGAAGGTACTGGTTCATTGACTCGTGATTGTTCAAGGTGTTTCATCAACATTGTTGAAATAACATCTCCAGCTCTTTATCGGTTGGAGCGAGCCCTGATTTGAGTTGTCCAGGGGTCATCAGGATAGGCTCGGGTCCTAAACTGATGCGTACAAGAGCCATTGACTGATGCATCTCATCGAATGTGACGTGAATTGTTTCCATTAATCGATGAGTTCTCTTGTTGTAGATTCTATAGCCCTTCCTGCTAGGAGCATACCCAACAAAAATCCCAATGTCAGTTTTTGCTTAAAATATTCCTAAAAGAATAAAAAGATTTTAATAAAAAAAATAAAATAAATGAATTTTTTTCGCTATCATTGTAAGGATAGCACAGAGCACCAAATACTCGAAAGAATGTAAGACAGGCTTTTATCATGCACAAGGCTCATAAGGTGTTTGTTATGTCGAGAATGACTTAGTGATCGGTTTCTGGGTGTAACAGCATGGCTACAGCTTTTGCCCATGAGAAACATGGACTTTCGAAGAATATCATCATTGTACGTGCTGCTACTACCATGTACGATTACGTCTTTCCAACAACGCGTTTTGTTGAGGAGTTCTCGGAACAGACTTTTGAGAAGCATATGCCAACACCTTTCATAGTATGATTAGACATAACTTGTTGACGAAATCCGTACTGTTCTGTGCGGATGAATCTGACGTTTTGTGAGGCCAACCTGTATTTGCTTAAGAAAGTTGTGACAACTCGAGTTTCATCCTTTTGACCTCAAGAATTTTAAACCCATGTGAATCTTGAATAGTCATCCACGATGACTGAAGATGTATTTCTTTCCTTTAAGCTCTGGACCTCCAGTGACCACACAGATCCAAGTGAAGTATGAAGAACTTCCATATTTGTCTAATTTTCAGATTTTGGACCGGTGGGAGAACTTCTAGCTATTTCCAAGTTTACAGCTGAGCAAAGTGGATCCTTTTTCAAACTTTCAGTCTAAGGTAGACCAACCCATATCTTTCGAGCAAGATCAATTTATCGTGCCGAAGTTAAATGGTTTAAACGACGTGCCCAACCAATTGAATTAGGACTTGGAAGCTTTGGACAACAAGTATCATATCGGAGAAGACTTCACATTCAATCAATCATATCGTGAACAAATTGGTGCCACGACTACCCATTTTAAGATACTGTACCCTAATATCACGAAACAAGCAAGTATGCTTTCTGAAGGCACTTCAAGCCTCGGAATCCAAAATTGCCCTACAGAGAATAGATTGAGTCCATGTACCTCCACGTAGTATACTCTTGAAGATCCACACTGACACTCATACATAATCTCCATAACCCTTGATAGCGCCTAAGTGATCATGCCCGAACTGACTGACTCGATGAAATTTCCACAAAATTCATAAGCTTTGAACGATTCCCGTCATATGATTTGAACAGCCTGAGTCCAGATACAAAGCAGGACCTGTACGCCCTGCCATTTGAAACAGTCGAGTTAGGAGAGCTTTGAATTTCGGTTCCCCAATTTTTGTGGGGGACCTGTTGGTTAGCATATATAGTGTAGAACATTTCACAGAAGAGAAGCTTAGTTTAACTGGCATATTTCCCTAAGGCATATTTCTTCCCTGTGGGTCTCCATGAGAAACCACACTCAAGTTTTCCTAAGTTTGAGTTTCTTTCCTGTGGGTCCTTCCATAGAGAACCAATATCTGCAAATAGTTTTTACCCGTAAGCCTTTCCAAACCCGTTGGGTCGTGGACAAACTGTTATAAGACGTTTGCCTTTTGGTTTTCCAGATCCTGTTTTCTCTTTATTCAAGACAATTCTAACGGTGGGGGTAGCATTCACAGAATTCAAGATATTAACAACACACATTCCATGACTTGCAGAGTTTACAGATTCAGAATTCGAATTAATTACAACACGCTTAGAGCTAATGCTAGAATCAACCCGATTCACTTTTGTCCAAACTGACTTATTTGTCCTAAGGCGTACTTCTACTTCCTTCTTATTCTCCTTCTTAGCAGGCAGGATCCTATTTTTCTTTGTATTGCTTCTAGGCTTTGACCCGCTTGCTTCAGTGGAATCGTTTACTCCTGTAGAGGGAAGCACATGGATATTAGTCAGTTGAACTCTCTGGTGCACTTTGTGTTTCTGTGTGTTGCTAGAAGAAGTTCCTGGTTTATCACTAAACGTAACTTGCTTTTTCCTAGGAACAGGGGTAGAGGGAGCCTTGTTATCTCTTTCATTGAAACTTTTTGGGCAAGTGCCCAATCACATCATATCTAACAATTCATGAATTACTTAGTGTATGGGTGGGCAAGCATAGTTAAGTGAACTATCCAGTGGTTTAACTACTCTAGCTTCCTCTACAATCTCCCTAACTGTTTCTACACTCTCCTTAAGATGGCTGATATAGATGTAAATAGCACTCCTATTGTTCTTAAGGATAGAGGATGGGTTTAACGTCAATGGAATACATGCCAGGAGCAAGAAATTGGTTTGAACAAATCACAGTGAAACAAGGCTCTTTGCTTCACAATTGAGCTTTTAGACTCTCAATCTCATTCAACATGGTAGATGTCTTTTCACTTGTGTGAGCACGCGTGATCTTAATTGAGTCATACAATTCCTTGTAATGTTGTTTGACCTTTTCTAGTTCTACTCTATCGCAATCATTTTGTTCAATAAGAGCAGTGACATCTACAGCATTATAAGGCTCACGACTTCTGTCATTCACACTAGCGACTAGATCTTTCAAGTGTCGAATCACGTTATCTTTTTCTTTAATCTGATGTTCGAGATTCTTGATTTTAAAGAATGAGTTAAAATCAGGAGCTTCCTGTGATGCTTGTGAATTTTTATTATCAAAACTTTCTTGAAGATGTTGATAATTTAATTGCAAATTTAGGCATTCCTTTTCAAGTTTTAAATAATAGTTTTGACCTCATCATGAACTTAGACATGTTCCCAGCTTCAAGTTCTAGACAACGTGATTTATTCCCATCATACAGCAGTTGAGTCGACAACAATTAAATCAGATTCTCATTTTCAAGAGAAGGTTTTTCTTTTCAATTTCACACATTGCTTTGTCTACAGTATTCATGTCCACTTCGTTATTCCATTTGATCAAAAATTTCTTCCATTACTTTAACTGATTTAAAGAGGGCTGTTGAACTCCCAACAAAGTGTTCTTTGAGAGTTTTGTAAAAATGGAATAACTTCATGGGTAACATCTTTCGTTTGGCTCAAAAACCTTTTCCCCCTATGTAAGACCTGAATGGGGTAATTCTAGTTTTGGCAAGTTTTGTCAATTCAGTAAAAAGTTGTGTGAGTACCATAAAATTAATTCTTCACTTGACTTTAGTTGGAGAATTCTGGGGACAAGCTTGACAGGAGTATTGGGTGGATACACTGTCAATGCTGAAATTGGTTTTGGAGCTAAGGTCTCAGCCTTTTTTTTTTGTCATCTATGGACCAAAATATCTGTTCTGGGGTCAGATTTCTTTGGGGAGCAAAGGTTGCAAGAAAGTTCTCTTTCGAGTAATCGGGGGGGGGGGGGGCAATCCTAACTTTATTTTCCACACATAGAGGGCTTTGCATTTTCAACAGCATTCTATTCCTAGTTATCTCAGCTAACCTCACGACGTTCCTCTGAGTCATGTATGACATGGGTGTAATGAATTGGTATGTAGACAAGTACATGACCATTATACAGAGCAGACTGAGCTTGCTTTGCACGAGCGAGACATATGGGATTTTTGTAGCCTATTGCTACCTTGTGCTTTTCATCATAAAATGATTTTGGTTTACACAACATGTGAACGGTTTGAACAGACTGATCCTGTTTGTATAATCTATCTTCAATCTTATCTTTTAGCTTCTTTAAGTCCAAAAACTCTTCAAGGAATTTGTCTTCTTTTTGTTTAAAATTCTTTTTCAAAAGTGTTACTTCCTTGTCTTTTGACATATAAATGGTCAACTGTAAACTAGGGTATTTTGTGCTGAATGAAGTACAATTTTAAAGACGTTTTCCTTCCCTATGCGTCCTGAGATAATTATTCTCATTTGTTCATCATTTTTCGTTCTCATCAGTGTAATTCAAACCTTTGCCGTTTTTTCCCATATTCCTCGACCAGTTCCTTATATCTCGCAAAGTCAAGGTCACTGAGGTCATTCATTAACCATAGTCTGGCTATATTTGCTTAATCTACTATGTACATCCTGTTCATGCATTTCATCGAGTATAGACATTATTCATCATTTCGTACAGAAATGCATTACATTGTACAACATGTACTTCGTTTCTTCCACATAAAACTGATCATACGGAATAATAATACATCACTCTATAGCAGCATCAGAGTCAACAACGTAGTTGTGTGTTGTACATCGTTTTGCAACTCGTGTACTCATTGATACTCATTCAATATGTATCACAAAGGTATCATGATCTTGGTACTTCAAATGGATTATTCGAGTCATATGATGTCCCGCTTCATCGTAATTGATCTTCAGATATGAAGATTTTGCCATGAACATGGTCTGTGAAGTAGACTCCTCATCAACATCAGAGTCGAATGCATCACATTCATCAGCTTCAAAAATATGGTCCACATTGAGTGCCAAATCATTCTCGGGTGAATCATCCACATCATCATCAATGTTGGTAACCTGTTCCCCTGCAAGAAACAACGACTGTTCTTCATCCAGTACTGCTCCACTCTCCTGGGCTTCACATTAGTACATCTTGTCCCTTGAGTAGTCTGAATCTTGAAGTCGCCTTTGGCCATGACATTCACGGTGTTATGTGCCCTAGTCCATTCAGTTGTAGCACTTGTTGGTTTCGCTGACAGGATTAATCAATGCCTACCTCTGTTCTGAGCTCCTCCATTTTCCCGCTACACCATTTCCTCTTGTATTGTTCACGAAATGGTCTTCCTTAGATTAAGTCCGCATGTATCTTCCACGGACATCTTGAACCACAACTTCCCTTCCTTGAACCATATGCTATGTTCCTTGTAAAACATTAAAGACGAAGCTCTAAGTTGATTGTTTAGTTTTGAGGAAATGTGATCTGTACATTGAGTGAGGAGGGCACGTGTGTTGGAATATCTTTAATCAAGTTTTCAGTTGAAGAACTTCCTGAGTCCAGTTGAAAGTTTGTCAAGCTAGAGATGGTCTTTATGGGTTGCGAGGAGGATTTAGATGATGTGTTGGATACTGCTGTACTGAGGCGTCCAGCATCCCACCTTGCCAAAGGATCATTATTGGTTGACGAACCTTTCCAGTCATCTTGATGTTTCTCATGTCATTAATGAGCTTCGTAAACCTAACATAGTATCCTTGAATGCCTAGTATCCTTGAATGGTTTCTCCTTTGTTTTGACAGAAGTGTTCAAATTCATCGTATAACTGAGATTCCCTGTCATCCTTCGTTAAATCAGAACCTTCCAGAATCATAATCTTGATGTTTCTCATGTCATTAATGAGCTTCGTAAACCTAACATAGTATCCTTGAATGGTTTCTCCTTTGTTTTGACAGAAGTGTTCAAATTCATCGTATAATTGAGATTCTCGGTCATCCTTTGTTAACTCAGAACCTTCCAGAATCATCTTCACGTTTTCCCAAATGTCTTTGGCGTCAGTATAGTGGTTGATGAGTGAGTAGATGTCCTTTGGTATACCTTGAAGTAGGATATTGGTTGCACGAATGTCAGCTTTATACCTTTCCTTTTCTTCAGCTGAAAGGTCGTTAAGGACTCTAGCACGTACTGGACCTTGTTGAACTGCACCCTCAGTTCCTCCAGCAATAACATCTGAGACCGTTCCCATATGAAATGGTCCTTCATTAATGGACTTCATTATATTCTCTCCATTATCCTTTCCTAGACAGTACAGACGTATACGTTGTTGCCAAGATTCAAAGTCTGTTCTATCAAGCATTGGTGGGCGTGTATCAGAACCGGCACACTGGATGTCTTCTGACATACTAGACATCTTGTTTTATTATGATATGATATGTTTTGATCGATCAATGATTAGTGAATGTACGTTAAAAGTGGTGAGGTTAACGTATTCGTTTCTTGTTTTAGTGATATTAAGTCCCAAGTTTGAAATATTTCAAATGTCTAAGACAGTAGCTCAACTCGCCGCCAGAGGCTATCAAACCGCTGCAAAGAATTAAGGCAACCCGCTGGTGGAAATTAAGGCAACTCGCCGAACACAACTCGCTGCCAAGCAACCCGCCGCGAAGAAATAATACAAACCGCCGTCTATATTTTAATCAAACCGCCGCTGAGTTTTCAAACCGCCAGAGTTTCCTTTAGATATTTGCTATTAAAATATTCAAACCGCTGACAACCTGTTCAAACCGCTGCCTAAGCAAACCGCTGGTAAGCAACTCGCTGCTTAGTATAAAGCAACTCGCCTCTTGAGCAACTCGCCACCTAAGCAACCCGCCGTGTGTCAGAGAGTTGGTAACCTACTGAATAAAATATTCCATTTTAATCAACTCGCCACGAAGAATATCAGCCAACTCTCCACGAAGAACAACGAACTTTATCACTTAAAAACACCAATAAATCACCCTTTTGAACGATTCCACTTGATTTCTTTTGCACAACTCAATACTACAAGGCTATAGCCACTAGTAACACCCAAACTTTAACATAACCAACATCAAAATCTGGAGAATCAAGAAAAACGAGCTAGAGCCTTCAAAAGTATACTTTTTGATCTAGATCAAGCATGAAATCGCACATACACACGATCTAATCATCCCATGTGCTCTGATACCAATTGTGGTATATCATAAATCATAACACGGGTTCGATTCTTGGATTTGGCTAGTTTCTAGAGAGAGAAACACATAAGAGAGTTTTTCTAGAGAGAGAAACTATGTGTTAAATGAAAATGTATAAAATGAACTAGCTTCCTCTTCCAAAGTTGGAAGAGGAATATATAGTACTTACAATAAATCAGGTATTAGTACCCGGTTAATTACCAAAAATCATACGTTAAACTATTAACTACGAGCTATTAACAAACAGTTAAATACACTGGGTGGCCGAGTCTTTTTCTAATATCTAACAGAATGTTTAATTAAAATAACTATAAGCAATAGTAAGGTCTTTCAGAATGATTGCTTTTGTAGTAGAGAAAGAAAAATGTTCAACGGGGGTTATTAACTGGAAATTAGCTTGTTTCCGTGCTTATGCATATAGTAACATTATAAAAAGCTTATACATATTCATTTTATTGACTTATGGTTTTACTAATTAGACATTTTTTTTGTTATGAAAGGTAATAAAAAATCTATTAAAGTTATGAACTTCAAAATTAAGTTTTAATGATACTATGATAGTACAGTGTTTGACTTCAAAATTAAAGTGTTTATTTTCTGATTTATAGCAATATGATTTTTCTTCAATATTGCACTGATGGTTACATTTTCATTAAATGTTATAAGTCCAAATTTTAGTACCGATTTTCTGGATGGCTGTTACAACTTTCAAGTGTTTAGTGGTTGTTACAACTTACCAATTTAATGATAGCGACCTTACGCGTGACGAAAATTTTAGGGAATAACTTTATCGTAAACTATTTCATATTAAATTTCAATCAAATTTTGACGGCGGATAATTTTTTCAATGGCATGGTTGCATTGGTGCAATTTACTTTAGTGGCATGGTTGCATTGTTTTCTCATAGCGTCGTTTTAAGTTGAATTAGTCATTTAAAACTGTAGTAATAATAATAAATTTGAGTGTTATATTTAATAGACAATTATCCGCGCCTAGTTGATGCGGTGTATAGTTTTTAAAAAATTCGATTAGCATGGATTTGTGTTTTTTTCTTTTGATGTATCTATGTACGGTTTGCTATCATTTGTAAATGTATCAACACAAAATTAAAGTTTTACTTATTTTAAGCATTGAACTTGTTATTAAAGTCGGGGTTGGTGCGATGCACAAATCTTGTTCTATAAGGATCAATCACGGTCTCGAAAATTTGTCACTTTGTCATTTTAACCCAAGTATATAGCATTGTAACTTCATCATATATAGCATTGATCATAAGAGTTGTAACTCCATCATAAATAGCATTGATCATAAAAGTTGTAACTCCATCATAAATAACATTGATCATAAGAGTTGTAACTCCATCATAAATAAAATGAAATTCTTTAACTTTCACGTTTCAAGTCCGTTTCTTGCGTTTCTTATGTCCACGCTTTCGTATTAAGAAGACGTATCAAAATATGACATTTTTGTATTTCATGTCCTCTGATGAATAGTGATTTTTACTGTTCATACCAGTTATAAACTTATTTTCCGTAAATGTTGTATTTTATTCGTTATAGCTCTGTTTTTAGCGATTCTTTTGAGTACGTCTTCGTTATTGAAAGTTCTATCAATTTATTGATGTTTTCAAAATATATGTTTCTGTCATGGATAGTAAATTTTACTGTTCATAGTTTATAAAATTACTTTTATAAACTTTAATTATCGTAAACGCCGTATTTTATTCGTTTTAGCTCCGTTTTTAGTAATTCTTTCGAGCACGATCTCGTAATTAAAAGTTCTATTTATTTATGAGGTTTACAAAAACAAATGTTCCTGATATGAACAGTAAATTTTATAAAAATAATTTTATAAAAGTATTTTTATACATTTTAAGTATATAAACTCGCGTAATTCATAACTTCTTCGTTTTTAATCAAAAAATTACGTTTCTTATTGTTTTGGACATCCTAAAAATATTTGTGGATTTTATAAAAAAATACCAAACCTTCTGTTTGTAGAATTTTTTATAACAAGTTTTTTATAAAATTCTTTTTATACTACCAGATTATTATCGTAAAACTCTTAAACTACGTATCTTGTTTCGTTATTTAATCCGTTTTTCGAGGTTTTTTACCTTTTAGAATCGTCAATGAGGATGTACTATCTTTACTAAATTTAAAACCTTCTGTTTTGAAATTTCAAATACCAAACTAGCCCTTTTTATTAGCTTTTTATAATTAATTATATACTTTTGATTTACATTTACTTTCCAAAACTAATTTAAAATACCACAATTCCTTCACAAGTATTTTATATCATATGTTTTACATATAATAGTGTCCATAGGTCCATAATTGTCCAAAAATGTCCAAGAAATCACAAGATCCATTTGTGTACACACTTATTTATATAGGAGCTTTCATAAGTATACTTTAATTACTAGTTTATACATGAACTTTTTATACATACACCAAGAGTGTACAAGACTTATACTTCCATTAAAAAATAATATTAGCATCCATATAACATAAATAAAAGTCATGAAGCCAAAGATTATTACCAAGTAATTTTACCACACTTATACATGGAAAATCTTATTAAGTAAACTTTGAAAACCTTAATTTGTATATACACTTTTTATACTTAAATAACATGGTACAACACTTGTATACCCATTTTAACATGATATTACCAACAACATATCTTATGTAAAAGTGTACAAATCCATAATCACAAGTAAAAATCCTTTTTACATGTTCAAAAGTGTCATAATGGTGATTTTGCTATATAAAACTAACATATGCATAAAATGATAAATGTAAGGACATAAAGGGTTTTAGATGACCTTAATGAGATGTATGATGATAACCAACACAATCTAAACCCTTGTTTAGATGAAAACCCAAAACTTGCACACTTGAAACCCTAGTTTTCCAATAGAAACTCTAATCTTGCAATAACTTGATTAAACCTTGAAAACCTTAAACCAACCCTTGCAAACACCTTAGGTTATCATAGGAATGATGTATGAGTGCTTGTATGGTCTTGTAAAATCAAGCTATGGATTATGTAAATGGGCTTTAAGTTAGTTTTTACAAGTTTTTTTAAGTTTAAAAATCAAATCTTAGGTCAAATCCAGTCAATGTTTAAATCTGTGGTTTTTAAAAGTTCTTTAGACTACTTATAATTAAGAGTTGGTTGTTAAGTTGTTAGATGTTTTTCATATTTAGTTTTGGTCTAATTATGCCTTAGAAACCAAGTCTTAAGGTTTGGAACTGTCACTTTTAGTTATGGGTCAAAACAGTTTAATGTGTCTAAGTATGGGTCAGATTTCATGAGTTTTCAACTTAAAATTTAGATTAGTTAGAGTATGTTTTGGGCTTTGAAATTCTGAGCATAAGCTCCTTTATAGTAGACTTTATCTTTTTAAGCTTATTTTTTATTTGAGTCTTATTTTACTGGCTTATTTTTAGTCTGCAATAAGCTATGTTTCCCTTTCAAAAATTTTCAAACTCAGCATGCACTGAGTAAACAGGCCTTTTCATCAAGCTTCTTTCTAGCTTATTGTGATTTCAAAATGTTTTTTTTAATGTTGATAATTGTAGCTTATTGGAATAGCTTTTCAAAGCTATAAGTTGCTAAGCCATAATGATACATCATCTAGCTTAAAAATAAGTTAGAAAAGTGCCTGTTGGGGTGTTGGGTTACCAGTTTGAGCCAAAAGCTCATCTGTCTGTTTTAGCTTCTTGGCTTATTTCAATTGCTTAACTTAGGTTGATTTCTGCTTATTAGGTTAGATTTGGCTTATTTTAGCTTAATTATTTTAGTTTAGAGCTTATTTAGTTCTTTAGTTTAGCATTTTTAGTTAAAAAGGCCTTAAGTGATTCTGTCATTTTTGCTTAGCTTAGCTTATTCCCTTAGCTTATTTTTGTTTTCTATGCTTATTAGGATTAGGACTCTACCTGTTTTAGCTTATCTTCCCTTTTTCATTTTGCTTATTTGCTCTTTTAAGTCAAACTGATTAAGCCATTTAAGTCTTAGTGTATAATAAGTATTCTGTCTGTTTTATTTGTGTTTTTTTGGCTTATTTATAAGTATTCATAAATAGTTGTAGTTTTAAAAAATGTTCTCCTTTATGTGTTTAATAAGTTTGAAAAAAAAATGAAAAGGCAAGATGGGGAAGTAAGGGGTGAGCAGGGCTCGAACCCCTGACCTCAACCCATCTAAACCTTTATATCACACTCACACTCTACCGCTGTGCTACATTAGCTCATCCGGTAGAGTATGAGTTTATTTATCTTTTAACCCTTCTTGGCCCCATTAAGCTTATAAGCTAATCATCTCCCTGAATGAAACAAAATCTTCCTTTGTAGATAGCTTCCCCTTAACTTATGATCATGCCACCACACATAATAAGCTGCAAATCAATAAACCTGTAATCTTCTTCCCCTTTTTGTAATCATCTAATAGGGATCTTCTGTAGAAATGCAACTTGGATCATAACAGCTACAAACCATATACCACACTACCAATCCATCCTTCCAATAACTCAAAGTACCCTCCATGAAGCATAATACGAAAAATGACTTTGAGCAGTAGAAATATAAACTAGCAGTAGTAATAAAGATCAGCAGTAGTAATGAAACACTTCCCCTCAAGTGGTGCATGTAGATGGTTAAACATTTAATCAATAAGCTTCCCCTGAAACCCATATGTTTACCATCTCTTGAATCTCGAACTCTGTAGGCTCTATGTAGTGATCACTGATGAAGAAAATAGAATATAACGAATTTGATGAAGAAGTAGAATCTCCCAAACTTGTGTCTTATATCTTGTACTATCCACGACGTTGAACTCATACTCCTAATGTATAAGCAGACCGCGATCTCTTGACAAAATCCTCATTCTCTATAATGAGACACTGAGCACAATAACGTAACTCCTTCAAGTGATAGCGAATGTGAGCATTGAGCACCTTAAGAAAAATCACACATTCCTAGATTTTGCAAGTCTTCGTCACCATACAAAACAAACAAGTTACCTCCTGCTAAAAGGTATGATAAGAACACGCATCTGTGAAACTCAACTACAATATCAAATAAGTGATAATCAATCGTCTTCGTAATCACCTCTTCAAATAATCTCCAAAAACGAGCCTTTTAAATGTTTAAGAACATTTAAAAATCAATCCGTTAACTTCCCCTTAAAACGATGCATTCGAGATCCAAATCCATTCCAAAAACCAAAATTCTTGTAGTACCAGTTTATGATAAGGCAAGCAGTACGTTCTAAGATATCGGATAACACTAGCGGTACTTTCACAAACAGCAGCGGTACTTTGATCTTTTCAGCGGTACTTTCATTTACCTCAGCAGTACCTTCATTCTTCATAGAGATCATGTTACCCAAACTGTAACCATGATAACCAATCACACATGCTGCTTCTTATGCAATCGATCCATATAGATGAACAAAGAAAACAAAGATCGAATATAATCAAACCAAATCGACGAGCAGTACTTTAATATAGGGAGCAGTACCTTGAATAATGAATGAGCAGTACTTTCATGAACATAGCAGTAGTAATATTCTTTTAAGCCCAATAATTCACATAAGCCCACGTTATTTCATATAGAATCACTTTGCCCAACATACTTCTAAACGGCCCTACTTCAATTCAGTCCATGTGTGTATTCGCCCAATCCAAACTCGTGATATATACCACGTAGGCCCAATAATGAGACCCATCATATTTATTTTTGTTAGCAGCTAACACGATTGACCTGCTAAAAAAAAACAAATACCACAAGTGGGGCTCGAACCTCATATCTTGAGGAAGAAAGACTTAACATCACGCCCCTGACCAACTGTGCTAGATTGCCAGTTGTGTTAAACTTCTCTTCATGAAATATTAATTCCTCCTTCCACTGATTAGCAACAAAAAAAAATCTGTCATAAAATCATTACAAATCCGTTGCTAATATATGACTCCTTCCTCCCATATGTTTTTGTGACACTTAGTAATATTGACATGCAAAGCGTAATAATAACGAAAGCAATATTATCAACACAAGGTTTTCTATATTGAACGTTTTTCTTCTATTTACCCCAACCTATTACATGGGGCTCCACCAACTTTATAGGTGTACCTTACTAAATCTAATATACAAGGACAACACACACTTTGTAATCAGACTCTCATTGGAGAAGTCTGTGTTTTCTATGGATGGATTGATTATTAATTCTACGACCTAGGATCTCTTTATATACTAGAGATTCCTAGGTTTACAAGAATCCTAATTAACATAGAAGTCCTACCTTTTGCACTTTAGTCCCTCCATACTTTGATGGACCTTCTTTAATTGCGACTTGATCCTTCTTATTTCCTTCTTGTTTGATTCTTGTTTCATTCTTGTATTTACTTTGTCTCATCAAATCAATTATACTGGAATGTATAATTCCCAACAACTGTGATAACAAAAGTGCTATTGCTCTTTGCTGTAACAACGTCCAGCACTCTCGCTCTAAACACATCGACATACATAGGCACATTTCACCGAGAGGCAAGTGGAAAATAGAGTGGTTGAACTCTACTTCGTGGAAACGAATTATCAGCTTGCAGACATTCTCACCAAAGCATTACCAAGAGAAAAAAAAACGGTTCGAATTTATTCTTCACGCCACTGGCTGAAGTTTGACCCCTGAATCTCTCAAACGTCTTCAAGAAGGAGAGGATGAGTAAACCAAATGCCTTCGTGTATCCTTTGTACATAGTTCAAAAAAAAATTGTCTAATAAAATACTTAGGAAATATTTTAAGTCATTTGGAATTACTAAAAGGCTTGCAATTACTTCAAATTGCAACCCGGTTTGATTTCTGGGCATGGATTACTTTATATCCATGCTTTATGGGAGTATAGTAATACAATGGTGATGGTGGAGCTGTTCGCCTGATCTTTTCATCTCAATCAACGACTACAACTCTTTCAATAGAAATCGGGTCGTTGTTTGAGGGGGAGAGTGAATGTGAAAAAATCTAAGGGGTTATAAAAGACTGTTGGTTGCTATAAAAGTATAATTATAAGATGGTTGTTGTATTCTAATGGGTTAATATTTGAAGGGGAGTTAATTAATTTTAACTCAAAGGTCCAAAGTTATCTAGTGTTGTAATGTTTAGGGTTTAAAAAGCATTTGCTCTTTGTTTCCTAGCCTTATTAACCAATAGGGACTAAGTTGGCCAATTGCCTAATCTTAGAAAAGCCTTAGAAATACTTAAAACAAAAAATAAAAGAAGATGGAATCCTAAGGGACTAAATCTGCCAAGTATCTAACTTAGGAGTATAAAGGGGCGGCGAGTTGCCATTTGGTCAAAACCTTCGAAAACCAGTCAAAGATAAAACACACACACACACACTCGCAACTCGCCGCCAAGAACGAAGCCTCAAATCGCCGATTTTCAGTGTTTCTTGCAAAGGTAATCATCGAACCTTAATCTATATCATTTATTATGTGTGTATATCAATGGAATCGATCGAAAACACATTAAAAAGTGTAGAAAAATAGATCTAGGGTCGTTTTAAGATGAGTACACCAATGTAGTGTTGTAAGGTGTGATCTAGTTGCTGGGAATTGTTCATAAGGTATATATTAATGAGTTTTGATGTGTGGTTTTCTATCTCAAACAAAAATGAATGATTCGCCCAAGTTTCTTAATGGCGGGTTGACTTGTAGAAAGAAAAAGTAGGATGTAATGTGTGTCTTATACGTAGGATAGCCTAGGAATGCCTTAGGATGTGATTAGTATTGAAAAAGGAGGTGCGGGGTTTGAATTTTAAGAAACTAGTCCGAATGGCGAGTTGCGTATGTTTCTAGGTGGCGAGTTGGTTATTTTATTAGTTTTTAATAAAATACTCAACCCGCTGGTTCAAACAGCGGGTTGCCTAACGACGGGTTGATTCATAGCGAGTTGGCCAACAGCGGGTTGCTTAAACGGCGGGTTGACTCAACAGCGAGTTGCCTAAACGGTGGGTTGACAAACCAGCGGGTTGACAACAGCGAGTTGCCTAAACACGGTTTAACAAACAGCGGATTGACAACAACGAGGTTGTCCTAAACGCGGGTGACAATCCAGCGGATTTGTTCAACAACGATTTGCCTAAACAGCGTTTGCCTACCAGGGGTTGCCTTATGGCGGGTTGTCTAACAGCGGGTTGTCTAAACAGCGAGTTGCCATAATTTTTTTCTATTATTTTAATCCAACAGGTAAACCGTCGTCTCTCGGCGGTTTGGTTGAATATTTTTATTCATTAAAATATTCAACCCGCCCCTTTTCGCGGCGGTTTGCTCAATTCTCCTAACGCAGTTGGCATCTGCCTGGCAGTGGTTTGGTGCTGATCCTCATATTTTAGGCCCATTGTGCCCAATAATCTATCAAGGCCCCTTCGAATGACCCAGTTGCTTTTCTAAAAACCCCATCCGGGCTTAGATAATAAGTAATTGATCCTGTTGGTTAATTAGTAGATTTTAATCAAACCAGAGTTACAACTGTTTTAATCAATCGCGCAGTTACATGACTTTTTATCAAATGCTAACGTTCTCTCTAACTTCGTTTCTCTGCAATTTTTGTCTTTCTGTGTTAAATGCTCGTTTGCAGAATACGATGGGGGGGTGGGGGGGGTGGGGGGGGCAGGAACAAAATGTTCCCGCTCAACTCCTACAAGAACAGATAGCAAGATTACCTCGCTCTCCAAAGTTAAACAATCTGGAAAAGCAACCTTCTTTTCAACGCACAAAAGATCCAAAAGAACCACTTATTCAGGTTAATTACAGTGGTCTTCCTAAGTAATACCAACTCTTCCAAGCATTTCACTTGCCTCATCAAATGTTCCTGCTATTCTACCTGCAACTGTTCTGGAACCAATGTCAGTATAACGAGACGACTGGGGTTTTACAGTTGTCAATTGGAAGAACAATGTTCGATCTAAGTGCTTATCTTCTCAGAAAGATTAGCGATTACTCCTGTCAACCCAACTCACCCATTTGAGTTACCTCCGTCTGGTGACACAGTGATTGATTTTGTTAATGAGTTGGGATATCCTGAACCTATAGAAATTGTCTCCAGTATACGGACGAATTATGTGTATCAACCTTGGAGGGCAATTCTATCCTTGCTCAACCAGTGTTTGACAGGAAAGATTCTTCAGTGACAAAACCCAAGGACACCCAGTTCTGTCAAATGCTGTTGGGAACGTAGTCGCGACTCAAATCAAAAAGTTGATCATGCCAGAGCTGATATGGGAAGATTTACTCACAAGGGGATCCAGACATTTTTTCTCACACAAAGCAAGCCACAAAGCCAGGTCTGAAGAACCTACAAAGAAGAAAGTAACTCCTCTCCCTCATCCTTAAGGAACAAGGTGATAATCTACTACTTGGCAAGCAATAACAACATCCATCGACGTCCTGATTCTGCTGTTCATCATACTGGAGATGATTATGTATTAGGAAATCTCAAGTTTGTCCCTAAAGGTGAGTCAGTTGAAGTGTTTGGAATGGCAATTCCCGATCCCCTCATAACTGAAGCCATTCAACAATCCTCGTATTATCCCAAATATCTGGAAATGGTTGCTGAGAATACAAAGAAAACCCCTCAAGAAAGTGCAAGCGCGCAATCTGCAACAAAGCGTGCTACACCCAAAAAGCCCACAACCACCACACCAGTCAAACAATCCAAGCCAGCTCCTCCTCCGACAAAGAAACCTTCCAAGCGTAAGCTTCCACAGAAAGTTAGAAAAGGAAAGCCCACTTTCCAACTTGTTGATGAAGATGATGAAGCTCAACAAGAATCTGCTCCTCAAGAAGAAGGTAATGATCCTGATCTCGAACGGGCTAAGAAGATGAGTTTGGAAGCACTTCAAGAAAAGGGAGAAGGAGAAGGTGATGATGCTGACTTGGAACGAGCTATTAAGCTTAGCTTGGATCCAGCCTTTCTGCCACAAGGTCGGGCACCTGTTGGAGGAGTAACGATCAGGGACCCAGTATCAGAAACAACTTCCAAACTGCATGAAGTAGTAGGCAAGGGAAAGGCCGTTGTAACTGAAGAACAAGTAGCTCATTCCCTGATCGATCTGTCAAAGAAGAAAAGAACTACTGATCAGTTTATCCTTGTTAGGCGTGATCAAACTTCTCATGATTCAACAACTGGACCCTCTTCTCAACCTGAAGATGACACATCAGAGAAAGTGATCCATGAATCTTCATCCACATCGGATTCAGAACGAACAGAAAGTGAAACAGAAACCGCTGCTCCTAAAGGTGACAAAGATCAAGGTGAAGTAGACTCGTCTACCGTAACATCAGGAGTAAGCATTCCTGTATCAGACCCTGAAAAGGCGCATGAGGCTTTGGCTGGACCAGACCCTGAGCCCATGAAAGAAGACCAGACTGGATCAGACTCTGGAAAATTACATGTGTCTCTTGCTGGACCAAACCCTGAGCACATGGATGATGAATTCCTCGCCACAGCCTACCCAAAGGTTCATGAAAACCTGAAGCTCATAACAGACGAACGTGTCATCGATGATAAACCAGAAAGTCATTCTGGTTCTATGTCTTCCATGAAAAATCTCGATGACACTTTTAACTTTGGGGATCAATTTCTTTATGACAAACCAACCGAAGATGATCAGGAGAAATCTAAAGTTAGAGAGGAGTCTGATTCCACCATACCTGATTCAAGTCATCAGACAGTAACTTCAACTCCTCCAGTGATTCCTCCCTTCACAGAGGTCTCATCTTCTAAGCCGTCATTACTGGTCACTCCTCCACCAATCAACACGGAAGCTACAACAATCACCACATCTCTCCCTGAAATCACTCCATTCATCGCCCTTCAGTTAAGAACCCACATCTCATCCCTGAAATCACTCCAGTTCAATCTCCCCTTCAAGCTAATAGAGCAAGATTGGAGCAAGAGAATTCTGAAAGTGAAGAAGGACTGATGTTTTGGCTATCAATAGATCCCAAGTTTCAACGGCTATTTGATAATTATTTTAGGAACGCAACTTTGATGAGCTCCCCTCCCTAAGGTATCTTGAACGCCACACTCCGATTTACTCTGAGAAAATAACTCTGTGTTGCCTGGCCAGAGCTGTCAAGAAATCAGGAAATCTAAAAAGACACCCGAAAGAGGATTATAAAAGCCAAAACGGAACAAGATGAGGAGAACGAGAGATTTCAACATACCCATCAGGACACTGCTGCAAGTTGATCTTGAAGAGATTTGATCTAAAAGTGCTCTCTTTAGTTACAAAGAATCAGAAGAATTCATGCCAACGAAAAACCCAACCAACCACGTCTATACCAGGCTCTCATGGAAGCTTTGAATAGCTAATGGAAGACGCCATGGTAAGGAGTTCAAACAAGGTTTAAAGACCTACCAAAGAGAAAGCATGATTAGTGAGATGAGGAAAATGAAAGCGATAATGATGAAGAGGCCATGATGGAGTGAAGGCCCCCTTCACTGGATCAAACAAAGTAGATCATCCAAAGAGAACGAAGAACAGATTCAGCGCTTACAGGGTCCAACTCCAACCGTCCTCCAAAAAGATATGACCAAAAAGTTTGAAGAAAACCAAGGGAATCTGATTCATCCCTGCTTCCCAAACAACATCCAGCCTCTCTCCTCAACCGGATGGCAAAAGCTCTGACACAATAGATTGGCAGGTGCCTGACTATTCATGCACCAGATCTGATCCCGAATCAGAAAACATTCTGAACCAATCATCAGATACCCAATTCAAAAGCCAAATAAAGGAATGGCTCAGACATGGAGGACCTGACAATGCCTCACATCCCAAGGTGGCAACCACTACGTGATTTTAAGCCGAATTCATGAAAGGGAGAGACCTGCTAACGCCCTTGAACCAGAAATAGGACATTTCCCCCGAATTGATTTTCCCCGTAGCCAGAACACAACTGGGGCAAAAGCATACGCTCTCCAAGAAATATAAACGTCCTGAGGAAACACCACTCCAAAAAGGAAGACCGTAATGAGTATTGGGTTTCCATTCCATCACATGGTTTCTGCAGGACGAACGGGAAAGAAGAAAGCTATGCAAAGCTTGATTTTAGAAAGGAACCAACATTCAAACCTTGTTAAAGCCTTCACAAGAAAGTGGTCCCCCTTTCTTCAATAATCCAAAAAGTGGATGAATGCCCACAAGTTGCTGACAAAATATGTTGATTTTGATAATCCCTGAGTCCATTCAAATTCCTGAGAAGATATAATGACCCACTGCCCTAGGAGGTCCCAACCATTTCAGGTAAACCATTCAACCGCAATCCTTCTTCAACAGGGGATCTGCATCTTCCTGACTGGTGACAAAGAGCGAAGAATTGCCTTATCCATATCCAAGCTCAAAGCCGCTCGTTACCTCGACTTCGGCCTTGAAGAATTGGTTCCATCGTTATGGGTTGAGAGTGAACGCGTATATGACATCAGTGCGTCAGATGGCAATCACTCCACTGGTGGTTTAGAGGAAGGTATTCTATAATCAACAAACACAGTGAGTTCCCCCCTCTGTCGTGAATCTGTCAGATCGCACAAGCAATTCTCAGTGGAAGTCAGTGTCAAAGTGTTTGAAAAATAAGGGATATAACTACCTCGAGAGATCATCTTCGCCGAGCTAATTACCAAAGAATACAAGATCTCGGAAAAGGGATTTCAAAATCTCATCCAAACGATTTGAAGCTCTGTTTCCTTCTTCAATATCCAAGAAAAGCTCAACCATCTGCCCAAGACCAGACAAGACTAGTCTTTCACACTTGCCGTCAACATGTGGATAAGAAACCTGGTGATCAGAAATCGGTGTGGAGACCCTTGCAACTCAGGGATTGAAAGCCTATCAAATAAAGGTCAACCTTGAACTCCTAATTGGATTGCCAATCCGACTATTACTGTTCAAAAGAAGACCTATACGATCGTCCTAAGCCAAGAGGCAGTTGTCTAACAGAGACAGAAATAATCAAAGAAAGCTGAGAGGCGAATGACCCTCGACAAGTTAAGTTGGGATGGGACGTTGACAAGAGTCATGAAAAGCACTTGGACCAAATGTTAAAGACTTTCATCTGTTCGAGTACCATTAAGCAATGGAGACCCAGGAAGTGGCCAGAGGATGAACAAGAAGAAAAGAGCAAAGACTTCATCACAGCTATCGATAAAAAGACTACAGATCAGAAGGAATTCCTTCACCTGTCGAGTAATTCTGGAAAGCTTTTGTTGGAGGAAGAATAAGAGATATTGACAACAGGCTGAATCCGACAGAAACAACGTAAACGACATCGTCGTTACATCAAAAGGTCAATCTTAATTTCATAAATGTGAATAAAATACCTTGTACATTAGATAAAACTAGTAATCATTGATGGGTTCGGTGTAGGATAATTTATAATCCCTACCACGATTGAGGTGAGCATTTAATATGTCCGCTTACACGACGTGGCGAATTAAGGCCACACTTTCCACCTAATTTTAATAACATATTTAAAATCAAATGATATCCAAAAAAAGTCAAAAGGTTTTAAATTTATTTGATAAGGGAGAAAAATGTGATTAAAATATGTTGTATAAATAATATCTGTGATTCTTATGACCTCATATAATCCGCCCAAAACGTGGCTAAACAATTCGAATACCCGAAAGCACATTTTGAGGGGAAGCGTTTGAAAATCAAAAAATGATCGAGGTACTAAACCGCTTGATATTTATATCATAAAAAGTTGCCGTTAAATTGAAATTTTCAATGGTTTTTATGGAAAGAAAGAACAGTAACCAAAAGACTGACCATGCATTATACTTAATTGGAGTATATCAGGTTGGTCTGATTAAGGTACTATCCCCGATGATCCAGCCAAAAACCCGGAGGGATCTACCCAGGACAATCCCAAGTCGTGTAGAATTTCCCTTAGGTATGACATGAAAAAAGGCAGTATATAATGTGGAGAATAAGGGAAAAGTGCCGTCTGAAAATTGGAGGCTAGTACTGGAATAAACCCAACAAGGATTCTAGTACATGAAGGCTCGGTAAGCCACTTGAAGGGGGTTGAAGAATTAAAAAGAAATTGAAAAGGATAAAGGGTGTAAAGAAAGAAGCCCCCTATTCCCTCTTAGGCAGAAAAACCGGTCAATTCATATGGCTGTCAGAATCACTAAGATGATTTCTGACATTGAAGATCGTCCCATCATGGACTCCAGGATGCAAACCACAACCCCTCCCCTAGCCCACTCAGAAATCATTCAAAGGATTTTTCTGTTCATTTCTCACGGAGCAAACACGTTATCTAATGACTTTCTCACTCCGATTTAGTTTATATTGAAAAGGTGCAGAACTGCTCCAGCCCTCCGATTACTAAAAACCAAGAAGACTATTGAGTCTAGAGCCAAGAGAACGTCAGTTAATCTCGTTTAGGACTCATATCTAATCTCTTGTCCCTTCACACACTGTGGAAACAATTCCCATTCTTAAGAGTCCCTACGCATTTATCCATGAGATATTGCCAGAACATCCGAGTGAAACTATAGTTTTTTCACATGAAGATGGAAAACCAGCTAGAAGCCAACATCAAACATGCCTAGTAGGTTTGACTTGTGCGGATTCTGCAAGAATCCAAACTTTTGTGTCAACCTGGAAGAAACAATGTGCGATTCCCTGTGTGAAATCAACTTGTTCCCAGTATAAGAAATTAACGGTTATTCCATCATTTGACAAAAAACAAAACTTTTGAAATGTTACAAAAAAGTCTTTTACAAGAAACACTTAGACTATCATTTCAAATCAATTTTTTCTCTTTATTGGCCTAACTGTTTCAATACAGGGTGGGAAATCGTACAGATGGGAGAAGGGAAATTGGAAATTTCCCAGTTCCCTGAGATGTCAATTAAAATAACGATGGCTCAGACACACCTACATTTTTAAGATGTTATGAAAGACCTCAAAAGGTGTCAAAGCTTCCGCAAACTCTGATGTCAGCATCATTCACATAGTGCACAAGATGGCGAACAATACAAGAGATGTAAGATTGATGTTTGGCAATGATCTCGAAGAAAGCTCAATATCACAAGTCAAAGACATGTTTAAGATAAGCTCAAAAGATCTCTACACAAAACTTTTTTCAAGATTATTTAAATGTCCCACAGGCTAATGTCGGAAGTAATAAGTTTGGCATTTTTCAGGTGGACCTCCTTAGGGGAAAATTGTTAGGAATTTAGGAAAAAGACTCGTCACCCCGTGTATTTTACTGTTAATATAGCTCGTAAGTTTATAGTAATAGTACGATTTCGGGTATTTTAATCGGTTTCAAATACCCGGTATATGTGAGTATGTACTAAATAAATTCCTCCCACTTTGGAAGAGACAAGTTAGTCAAATCAACCATTTACACAGAAACACTCTCTCTCTCTCCAAACTAATTCTCTCTCTAGTGTTTTCCCTCTCTCTAAAAACTAGCCCGAATCCAAGAATCGAACCCGTGTTTATGATATAGGAATATACCACAAATATTATGGAAAATACTAAATAAAACCTTTTGTTTTTAATTTGTAGAGGCACCTCAACAATGCCCAAACCAAAACAAACCAGTTCCGGCCTTTCAGGTCAATACTTGAGAATCAACTTACTGGACCAAATTTTAATGAGTGGTTGCGTGCGCTCAAACTTGTTGTGCGTACTGAAAAATTACAGGATGTTTTTGAAACACCATTTCCACCTGCACCTGCCGCAAGTGCTGATAATCAAGCTCTTGCTGATTGGAATGCTCTTTTTGATCGGTCCAGCAATGAGTTGGCTTTGTTTGATGCTTGGAACAATGTCTCCAAAACTCCTAATCAGCAATTTGAAAACAAATCTCCCAAGAGATTGATTACTGAGCTCCAAATGATGTATGGAAAACCTCCGGGTGTTGAAACTCTAAGAGTTAGTGAACATGTGTCCATTCCATGTAAGCAGCTGAAGGACAATCCGTTAGCGATCCAGTTCTATTGATGAAAAAGCTAATCTGGAACAATTGCTAAACTCCAACTATGCTTTTTCCTGATAAAGCGTACTATCAGTGTTTTTTAATCTTGAATCAACTTTCAAGTGATTTCAAGCTTTTGTGCAAAATTACAATATGCAATCAATGTGAAGAACAATAAGAGAAGTGCATAATTGCTTATTGAATTTGAGAAAAGCATTAAGAGGAACATGCAGCCAATTGTTTGGTAACTTTCCCTCTCCCACCACATGGTGTGCGATTCAAAGTGGTAGAGTCCAGAAGAATAAACCGCAAGGTAAGGCTAAAGGGAAAGAGAAAGGAAGGTCTTAAAAAACCTTATCCCCCAACTAAACCAAAAAGCCACAACCATACAAGAAAGAGCGTCAGGCAAAAGATGGACAATGTTACCACTACAAAGAGGAAGGACAATGGAAAAGGAACTGTCCTTTGTATCTAGCTGAGTTGATGAAAAAGAAGAAAACTGGAGGTTAAAATGTTGCATCCACTCTACAGTATTTTAATACTATTGAATTAATGCATTTCCTAAAAAATTCCTGGGTTGTTGTGACACTGGTTGTGGGTACTCACATTTGATAACACCAAAAACAGGGACTTAGAGGAGCAAAGAAAGCTAAAGAGTGGTAGTCCTCTACTTGAACGGGCTAATGGTAGTAGCGCGCGGAAGTTGGAGAAGTAATGGAAGTTTTTGAACTTAAGTTTTAACCAAAAGGTTTAATTATTGTTTTAAGACAATTGTCATTATGCACCTATCTATACTAGGGGGTTTGTTTCAAGTTTCTCATTTGGGTAATAAGGGTTAACCGTAATGTTTAACGGATTTCAGATTATGAGTTTTCAATGAATATATGATTATTTAATGCTATACTGTTAATGGAATATTATGAAATTGATATGCGTGATTCTAACTTTACCATCGTTTAATTCAATATAATACCTATTAGCAATAAGAAGAACCAAACCTAATTTTGATTCTTCTTATCTTTGGCCTTGTCTTCTTGCACATATAAACAAGAAACGTTTGAAAATTGCACATGATGAAACGTTTTAAAAACCTACAGATTAATGAAACCGTATGAATCAATGCATATCCTGTGATATCTGGTAAATATGACAAGAAAACAATTTTTCACCATAAAACTGAGGAAGGTAAAAGATGTACATGTTATATTCATTTACTGATGTTTGTGGTTTACTTAGACATGTGTCCAAAGGGAAAGGTGTAGTTTACTTCAATACCTATTACGTGATGAATATCGTCGTTATGTTATGTTTATTTACTTAAGCATAAACATGTAGTCTGTGAAACATTTAAGGTATTCAAGAATGAAGTTGTAATCATACACGGAAAGACTATTAAGCCATAACAATCAGATCTGTGGTGTGAATAATTAGTCAGAATTTTAAAGACTATCTAAAGGCTTAGAATTGTTCAACACTTACAACCACCCTACACGCCAGAAACGATATTGGGTGTGTCCCTGAGAGTCCCGTCATCGTAACCTTGTTTAAATAGGTTCGATCAATGATGATCTTAATAACTTTGCCGTTATCCTTTTGGGATTTAGCTCTAGAAATCTGCATGACGCATTCTCAATATGGTTCCTACCAAGAAGGTAGAAAAGACTCCATATGAACTATGGCATGGAAAAGTTTCCCTAACATTCTTACCTTTAAAAAGGTCTAGGGATGCGAGGCACATGTGAAATGGTCACACGCCTGATAAACTTTTCACAACAGCAAAAGATCTGTTAAGTGTATCTTCGTAGATACCTAAGGAAACTAGAGTTTATATTTCACAATCCACCCTGAAAACAAAATATATTTGTTGAGAGGTATGCAGATTTCATGAAAAGGACTTCATACTTCATAAGTGAGAGTGGGAGAAACGTAGAATTAGATGATGAAGATATTTTACCTTCTGAAAACATTAGCGAACATCCTATTGAGAAAGAAATTCTTTCCCCGATTATCTCAAGAAGAGGATGTTGTTCCCGTTCGTAGATATGTAAGGACACATAAAGCTCCTGATCGATTGTGTCTAAATGTAGAGATCGATCCAGATCGACTGTCCTTCAATATTGAAGTTGAAGAGCACAATTTAAAGGGGATCTAATGCATCCCTGCTAATTTATAAAAGCAGCTTTATCGGACCCAGAATTCGAAAAGTGCTGTTGCTATGAACGAGACATGCAATCCATGAATGGAAAAACAGTCTGGAAAACTTGTAGTGCTTCCACCAAATGGCAAAAGTTTTTGTTAAAAGTATGTGGATCTACAAGAAGAAGACAGATAATGATTGGCAATGTATACTTTGTATAAGGCTCGGCACTTGTTGCAAGGTTTCACTCAAAATGAATGAGTGTTTGACTATGAGGAAACATTTTCAACCTTTTCCGACATAAAGCTATGTAACAATTCCTCAAGCTATAGCGGCGACTATGACTATAAGATTGCAAATGGACGTTAAAACCGCTTTCTTAAATGGTTTCCTTAGAAGAAGAAATCAATATGGAACAACCTGAAGTTTTTATTATCCTAATCACCCAGTGAAAGTATGTAAATCTTCAAATATTCCTATTAATGGACTAGCAAGCATCTAGGAGCGGAATAATAGATTTGATGAGGAAATCATAAAGGTTTGGTTTTCATCAAAATCTTGAAATGAGCCATGTGTTATATCAAAAGGGCTAGAGAATGGTACCCGTTTTATTTTTCCTAATCTTATTATGTTGATGAAACATAATATTAATAGAAATCATATACCAAGTCTTCCAAAAAGGTTAAGGACCTTATCTTGGAAAAGTGTATCTGTTGGGAATTTAACAGATTTGAAGATTGCAAAACATATAAGCCGAAATGAAGATAGATAGAAAACAAAGCAATATGTTAATGATATAGAAAGCCCTTTGTTAGTAAGCTAGGTTTGTAACCTCCTCTATTATATGAAAGAGGGAGGCGTCTAGGTTACAGCATCCATTGAATAGCTAAAGTCTCTCCAAATGAGAAGTCTAGAAACACATAGAGTGTTAATGGATAGTAGTAGTAGTAGTTTAGTTTTCTTTATTGTTCAATAAAAGAAAAACCCTTAATTAGTAATGTTTGATTGTGTTCTTATGTTCTTGTTCCGCTGTGGCTATAATCAATCAATGTTATTCAAACCCTAGAGTTGAGTCCAGATTTGGATTCCTAACACGTGGTACAAGCCTCGTGGCTTCGAACTAGGGGTTTTAATAAGTTTTCCCAGTATAATTATTTGTTCCTATCATATTATTAAACAAGGCGGTTATGTTTCTCCCCGAACCTAATCGTGTAGGCAGTAGATCGGTATGATAATGAAGAAGCAGCAGGATGTTTGTTTTCGTGAACCGCAGCTCAAGAAAACAAGCAGGAATCCGAGCTAATTAGCGACAACTTGCTACGAGCAAAAGTTTTCGCTATGAATGAGGGACAGATTAATGACAGTTTTTGCAAACAGCTTTGTGACAGATTTTGGACGATAGTTGTGACACCTTTTAAGGCGACCCGTCCCTGGATACTTAAAAAAAAGTATCTGAACGAGTTTTATATGTTTAGTTTTCAGCTGTTTAGTTTTATCTACTTTTATGGGGTTCCCCTGCTGGTGGACATGTGAAAACCCGCAGCAGGTTTGGGTCGTAGTTACAAAGGAAAACAGCAGGTTTAAAAGAAAAAGTGACCGCCACGGTTGTTAAAGGATGTGTGAGCAGGTATGAATGGATTTATTTTTCTGTTTGACTACGTCTGATGTATATGGGATAAGATTCAGTGGTTGTGAAATCTCGGATCATTTTAGGAGATTAGGTTTGTTGTTTCTCAATTTTATTTCATTATGTTTGTTAGAATGCTGGATATTAGAGCTGCTAAGTTTTTATTGTCCTGCCTGTTTAGATGTGCAAGTGGTTGAATCAAACAAAATACAGGTCCTGATGGGTTTGGTAACGGTTAATTTTACGATGGGTGAAGTCCTGTCTTCGGTTAATACTGGTTATGTTCGGTGGTGGTTCGTATCTGGTCCACTTGGTTCTTGCCTGGTTTCATTATGTACATGCAGAATGTTGGTCTCGGATTCTGCTGGTCGCCTATAAGTTTCCTGCTGGTAGGCTTTTAATGGTATTCCTGCTGGAGTAGGCTTTTATGGATCCTGCGTCCGCTTAGTTTTTTCTGCATGCCTTGTTCGATTATTGTTTAATTATTGCTGCTGGTTTTATAGTTCCTCATATGCTTGTGTCCTTAGTGGACGATTCTGCTTATTGCTGGGGTTTATATTCTGTCGTGATTTGGGTTTTGGTGTTCATGAGAGTGGTTTAATAACAGAACATAATAAATGTCGTGTAGTGGTCCCGGACCGCACACAAATAAATAAGTTTCACTAGCTATGGAGAGTAGTGATCAGGATCCAGCGATGAATCATATCTAAGATACTAATTTACGTTTGTGTCCTGGTAATAAATACTCCGTATGATCTGGATCAAGCAGTCCCCATATTAATTGTTGTGATTCGATGAGACTTCGATGGACGGTTATGGGGAGGTAGGTCAGGGACCAACGATGAACCATAACTAGGTGTGATAAACATGTCTTGTACGCACTGAATCCAATTTTACTAATTCAAGCCATTTATAAGGTTCCGAGATTCATGAGATGGTTAAGTATACATTTAAGGGAAAACCATATTTGTTTCAAAAATACTTAACCATCTACAAGCATCACTTGAGGGGAAAAGCGTTTACAGTTTGCACAAGACCCTATTCGTGATTACAAAAAGGGAAGAAGATTTTATGGTGGCAGCTAATTTTTTGTGATGACATGTTTTTAGCAATGTATACATCATTGCAGGTTGTTTTTGTTATTATCGAAATAGGGGAAGATTGTTTGGGACTTTACAGATTTGAGATTACAAAACAAATATGCCAAAAGAAGATAGAAGAACAATAGGACCAAATATGTAATAGATAGATAGCTTTTGTTAGTCAAAGCTAGGGTTTTAACCTCCTTTTATTATAAGAAGAGGGGAGTGGCGTCTAGGTTACAGCATCAATGAAAGCTACGTCTCTCCAATTAGAGGTCTAGTAAACACATAGAGTGTTTAGTAGTATATAGTAGTAGTTAAGTCTTTATGTTCAATAAAAAACCATATTAGTAATATTGATTGTGTTATTATGTTTTCTGTTATCGCTGTGCTTAATCAATCAATGTTATTCATACCCTGGTCGAAGTCCTGATTTATTGGATCCTAACCCATTTTTCCTATGAAAGAAATTTAGAGAAAGGGCGTTTATTCTGGATAAAAATCAATAAAGATACGATCAGACGGTTGATTGGATTAAGTCAAAAAATGCTTATCTTGAACAAAATCCTTAAGAAATTAGAATGGATAATCAAACACGTGGGTTCCAATCCAAATGCAAATTGATCTTCATTTAAATAAATCCTCAATGTGCTACAACTATCTGCAGAGAATGAAACGTATGCAAAATGTTCCCCTATAATGCTTCGCTGAGATTCCCATAATATGTTGTGAAGTGCAACTAGACCTGATGTGCGTTCGCAGAAAAACATCACAGCCGATTTTCAACAGATCCTTGTGAAGCTCACTGGACTGCTGCGAAAATATTCTTACGTATTTTAGCAAGTACTAAAGACACGTTTTTTGGTGTATGGAGGTAATCCCTGAGCAAAACTGCAAGTTAAATGTTAATTGATGATGCTGGATTCGAGACCGATATAGATGACACGAAATCTTAAACTAGGTATGTCTTCGTTTTGAATGGGGGCGCAGTTGTATGGAAAAGCTCCAAACAAAGTGCTACTGCACAACATGCCACAGAAGCTAAATATATAGCTGCTTCTTAGAGCCTGCAAAAGAAGCTGTTTTTGATGATAAGGAAGTTTATTGATGAACTTGCGTAGCCTTCAAATGAACCCTAACCGATAAAGAATGAATTTGTGACAATTCTGCTGCAATTATCTATAAGCCAAAGAATCAGAAATCAGAAAGGCGCCATACACTCTCAAAGAAAATATCATTTATGTTCTGTGGCTTTAAAACTGGCGAAATTGATATTTGTTTCTTGAAATAAGTATTCTCAAAATTCCGAAAGATCAAAACTAGTTGAAATTAATGAAATCTATGCCTTGTCAACAAGTACGATAGTCGTATCTCGAGGCATGATTCGTCAACTAGAATTATCATGCATTTGATCTATTTAGTATTTGGATAAAGGATATTGTTAAACAATGTTATTTTATGAATTGAAGTATTTGATATGATTCGTTTTCATTATAATCATTGGTCCTATTTTTGCATGTTTAATCCGTGAATAAATGTTATTCTAAATAGTCTATGTCGATCAATTATATGGGAATATAATTGAATTAAGACATATTTGAGTGTTTGGTTATATTCGTAGAATATTTAAAGAACGGTTCTCCATCTCACACGATATTCAATAGATTTGCATGTCGGACTTCTCCAATGCAAGTCACTCGCTTTATGGATCGTCATCAAGTGAAACTTGTAAATGATTTACGTTACTAAATCCTTAGACTTGAGATACAAGTTAGTTTTATGTATGTGGATGGTACTTTTTGATATACTTCTAACACTACCCGTAACAAGGTAGCCATAAAGACTATATTCATGAGTATTCTGAAATATATGATAAGATACTTGTAGTCAAGATAGAATTTGTTCATTCAACTGGATTGAAATAATAATGCTACTGGGCCCCTCGATTAATTAATCAGATGTGTGTCTGGCCAGACCCAATGGTAATCTGGATTTGTCCCGATTAGATTGGTAATCTTGATTTAATTATGTAATACGAGAAACAGAATCATTAAAATAGAATGACTACGATCCATATCTATTTTAACATGGCATTTGTGAAACAAAGGGGTTGTAAATGATTAATCATTTAAATGTATTTTGGGAAACTACACTCAAAGGTTTCCGGGAGCATTGGCGTGTTGCTAGACGCTAACCAATGTTATTATATTATATTATTCTACATGTCCAAGTGGGAGCTGAAGGAATGTACATATAAATAATATATGTCCGGTCTCGTTTTGAGCCTATGGAGATGCACACGTAATTCGTTGGTAATAGTTAATTAAATATATTTAGATATAATTAATTAAATGTTAAACAATAAGGACTTTAAAGGAAAATCGGGAAAAAAGAAAGTGGGCTATGCCCCTTCCCTTTTGCTCTAACCGGCCAAATAAACCCAACCCAAAGAAGGTGGGCTTTTGCTTGTTGACCAAGTATTGAGAAGGTTATAAATAGAGATTAAGGATTTATTAGTTAGATATATCCCTAAATCTCTCTTTCTTTCTCTTTGTGCTTGATCGACCGAAACCATTTGTAGGGGTGTTCGGTTTTGCTTTGTTCGACGGCAAGGAAACAAGAAACATAGTTTCTTGTGTTGATTTGATTCAAGGTTTTTCAAAGGCGATTGTTTAACACTATTAGTACTAGCATACTCTATTGCTAAGAACGTATTGTGTACAAATCCGTAGAGAGATCATACTTTGATCTTTATTGTTTCTTGATTGAAGAATTGCTAAAAGGTGCACGTTTTCTTTTACTTTCTGGTTATGTTAATTATATGACTATATGAAGATCATACGTGTTTATATTCCGCTGCGTACTCGTATTTATTAATAGTTATATGGTCTTTATGTCTACAAATTCCAACAGTTCTTAAAAGTGTCTCGAGAGACATTGATCGTTATAAACATGGTGAAGGAAGTTGGAGGGTTGCAGCCAAGGCCATGGTTAACAAGTTTAATGGTGTGGTGGGTTTGGCCTTGATCACGTAGATGATGGTTGTGGTTGCGTCAAGAGAGTTGTAGATCTCTTTGTGAGACAATGGGTTCAACCACTCTTATATTCAGCGATAAAACAATCATATTGTGGATATTGAGGAACTAAAACGAAGTTGTACCATCTCAAGATGAAGAATGGTCCATGTTCGTTTTAGTTTCTCCATGTCCACAATTTAATTGTTTTATCGATGAATATAACAGTGGTTGAACCTATTGTTTCACAAGCAGATCTACAGCTCGCTTTATGCAGCCTGGTCACTATCAATTGAAGCATCATGATAGTTTTAGAGTTATTTGGCTATGATATCTACAATAAAGTATCCATCTTAATACTACAAAGCAATAACATCTGATGTAACAATTTAATGACCCCCTTACCCTTAGGATGTCATCTCCTTAGTTGCAGCAAATATGATTACCGGTTTTACAATTTCAGCATGCATGATACCAACATTTATGCGATGTTTTTCTGTTTTAGTTGTAGCTTTTTTGTATATGCGAGTTATAGAAAGATAATTTGGTGTGTGATTCATCATCTTATAGCTTGCGATCTTAATTTTTCATATAAGTCTTCACATCATATGTACATAACATTTTAAGAGCTTGCTAAACTCGTTTTTTAAGAGCTTGCTAAACAAAGATATATGCGCGATGAGGACACAAGGTTATCTTTTGATAATTTATTTGTACGAAGAACTCAGTTCGATTATAAGAGGATCTGAGGATGAAGAACATGGTGATGACTGTTGATAGTTGTTACAGAACACCCTTTATATTTCGCTTTAATTTATTGTTCCGAATGATATCAAACTTTACAAAAAATATGTCATGATTCAAATCTAGCAGGACAAAAGTGCAATTCTCATAAACACAAATACTCCACAATCAAAGTAGAAAGGATACATGAATATATTACACATAAGTCCATCACAATTGGCAGATTGTCATTTTAAGTAGGAAAAAGAAGTTTAAAGCGATAAACCGGACTCCTCATCCTCTTCAAGGCTACCGGTGTAAACAAAGTAAAGGGTCCAAATCAATCCAAAAACGCCAAAAAGGATCCACCCGAGAAGGTTGTTGCTTAGACCAAAAGGTAGACCGGTTCCTTCTGTGCTCATTCTTTCGTCCACTAGAGCCATGGCTGCAGGGCTCGACATGGTTGCAGCTACGGCTGCAGCCATCAATGCTGGTGCACCCATCCTCAACTTTGGTGCAACTTCTTCGGATGTGATAGCGGGCTTACCTTCCATTGAACACCTCACTTTTCCCATCTTGCTCATTGATGGCAATCCTGCAGAACATTTGACAACTTTCGCTAAGTTCCTTTATTTATTATAGCCACAAATACAATATCTACACATTTAGTCTTTCTTGCTTGCGAGATCATACAAAACCATCATTTCAACATAAAACTAAACTTCCTTCCTTATTACAACATTCCCCAACCTAAGGGAACAATCCATACAAATATGAAATATGTATTATAACTAGCGGTCTAAAATAGTTCACAATAAAAAAAACTGAGCATATGGTGTTCCTATAAAGAATTACCTTAGGCGAAATCAATCAGTTTTCCAGGAAACATAAAAAGAGAGTTGAATCAGTATCTAATCATGATCTTCTAAGTGGTATTAGTCACTTGCATAACACACATTCAAACAATGTAACTTGGCTTAATTGTACTATAGTTTGTCCTATAGTCTAAAAACCATATAGCATCTATTTGCGTAAGACTTGATACTGATACACAACTAAGTAACTAACACTTGATTTAAAACGTACCAATAACTGGAGAACCACATGTAGTGATGGAAGGCTTCTGGACAAGAGTGAAAGTTGGTGATGAGGTAGAAATGGAAGCAGAGATGGATGCCATATTTTTCTTCTTTTCTGAATTAACAGGAACTTGAAGACTTAGGAATGCAACTTCAAAGTTCAAGACTCGAGTGTGTGTGTGTTTTTATACAAACTTGAGTTATTATGATTGGTTTATTAAAATTTTATTCAGTGTAGCCACATAAAATAGATTACATGGATTGCACCTCATCTTTACTCAACCACTGACATTGCTCCACGTGTCATGCCATCTTTGCATTATGGTGAAATTTTCGGTTTTGATATGGTGGCATCAGTTGCACACGGATAATACGTAGATGAGCATTGCTAAATCCTCTTACAAAATCATCTTACATATCCTCCTACACACACAATAATATAATATATATATTTTCTACTTATTATCTCTTTAAATCCAAACCGTAAGTTCCGTTATTTGTCAGGATCTTGTGTGTAAGAAGATTTGTAAGAGGAAATAGCATTTTTGTATGTAGATATATCTCATGTGTGCCCTATTTTTTAAGTTATTCAAATAATTGATTAAACTTTGTTTGATCTAAAAATATCTTAATTCCTTAGCTACGGAAATGCAATACTTGTTTAAGTTATCATATTTTGCGTCTGCGGGTACCGTCTACTTAACGATTTCGTCGAACAATATTTTTTTTGTGTGCAAGTCTCTTACGGATATACTCTTATATGAAACAATTCTATTACTAATATTTTGAAAATGTTATGTTTTTTGGTATGTCATGTTTTTTTGGCGGTCATTGCTAATATTTTGCATCCCATGCGGATAACATTTGGATGTTTAATGCATAATTTTGAGACTACGTAGACTGTCACAAGCTAATGAATGTCACTACAAATTCAGTTTAAAGCACAAATAATTTTCCATCAATATTAATATTGTTGTGAAACAACGACCTAATAGCAACACATATATTGATGTATGGAAGGAGAAGAAAGTAGAGAGAATCGAGACAAGTATTTCATTGAGAGTCATCCCATTACAATATATACAAGTCCGTATATATAAGCCTCTAATCATCAATATATTAAGTACAACCATTAGTGAGTCATAATGTTTGAAACGTTACGGAATGTGGATAGCCACATAATAAATAAATATTTATAACAATTATAATATTATTTTCTTACTCATTCACCTATACAATCAATACATACAACTAATTTTAACTTTTTTTACCATTTATCAAAAACTCAACCCAACCTAAAAATTTAGAGGTGGCAAAATGGGCGGGTCGGGCGGGTTCGGGCGACGGGCCAAACGGGCAACGGGCCAAACGGGCGCGGGCCAAACGGGTGATTTTTAAAACATGGGTCAAACGGGCGCGGGCCAAACGGGTACGGGCCAAACGGTCTCGGGTCAAACTGGCAACGAGTCCAAATTTTTTCTACGTTTAAGAACGTTTTCACACTTTTTCTACGTTCTTGTACGTTTTTTAGCGTTTTCGTACGGTTTCACACACCTTTGCATGTTTTTCTATGTTTTCGCTCGCTTTCGAACGTTTTCGCTCATTTTCGTATGTTTTCTTCCGTTTTCGTCCGTTTTTATGTATTCGTCCGTTTTTTACGTTTTCGTACGTTTTTTACGTTTCCGTCCGTTTTCGACCGTTTTTTTACGTTTCCGTCTGTTTTTTCCGTTTCCGTCCATTTTTTAAGTTTCCGTCCGTTTTTTTACATTTCCGTCCATTTTTACGTTTTCGCCCGTTTTTTACGTTTTCGTACGTTTTTTTTACGTTCTCGCCTGTTTTTTTACGTTCTCGCCTGTTTTTTTACGTTTTCGTCGTTTTTTACGTTTTGTCCGTTTTTTAAGTTTTCGTCCGTTTGTTTACGTTTTCGTACCTTTTTTTACGTTTTCGTACGTTAATTATGTTTTCGTCCGTTTTTTACATTTTCGTCCGATTTCGTCCAATTTTGTACGTTTTCGTTCAAAAAACGTACGAAAACGTAAAAAAAATACAAAAACGTAAAATAACGGATGAAAACATAAAAAATGGACGAAAACGTATAAAAACGAACTCAAACATAAAAAAAAGACGTAAACATAAAAAACAAGTGAAAACGTAAAAAATGAACGAAAACGTAAAATAACGTACGAAAACATAAACAAACGGATGAAAACGTAAAAAGCGAGCGAAAACGTAAAAAAAGAACGAAAACGTAAAAAATAGACATAAACATAAAAAAATGGACGTAAACGTAAAAAAACAGGGAGTGCGTAAAAAATGGACGAAAGCGCTAACAAACGAACGAAAACGTAAAAAAAACGGGCGAAAACGTAAAAAAACGGACGTAACCGTAAAAAACAGGCAAAAGCGTAAAAAAACAAACGAAAACGTAAAAAAACGAACGAAAATGTAAAAAAACGGACGAAAACGTAAAAAACAGACGTAACCGTAAAAAAACAGACGAAAATGTAAAAAATCAAACGAAAACTTAAAAAAACGAACGAAAACGTAAAAAAACGAACGAAAACGTAAAAAACGGACGTAACCGTAAAAAACAGGCGAAAACGTAAAAAAACAAACGAAAACGTAAAAAAACGAACGAAAACGTAAAAAAACGGACGAAAAAGTAAAAAAAACGTACGTAACCGTAAAAAACAGGCGAAAACGTAAAAAAACAAACGAAAACGTAAAAAACAGGGGAGAACGTAAAAAACAGGGGAGAACGTAAAAAAACGTACGGAAATATAAAATAACGGACTAAAACGTTAACAAACGGACGAAAACGTAAAAAACGAACGAAAACGTAAAAAACAGACGTAACCGTAAAAAACAAGCGAAAACTAAAAAAACGAACGAAAACGTAAAAAACGAACGAAAGCGTAAAAAAATGGACGTAAACATAAAAAAACGGACGTAAACATAAAAAACAG
>BQNB010006395.1:74937-97702 GCA_026074375.1 Tanacetum coccineum | reverse complement strand
ATATGAGCAACATTACTACCACATATCTAGTTCCTTCTACTCAAAATACAAGAATCCATAAAGATCATTTACTTGATCATGTGATTAGTGATATACAGTCTAGTGTACTACAAAGAGAATGACAAAGACTACAAATGAACAATGGTTTACTAGTGTTGTCTATGAAGGGAAAACTCATGAAGACCTTCATACTTGTCTGTTTTCTTGTTTCCTTTCACATGAAGAGCCCAAAAAGGTAATCCAAGCATTAAAAGATCCAAGCTGGATAGAAGCTATGTAAGAAGAGCTTCTATAGTTCAATATATATCAAGTTTAGATCTTGATGGATTTACCACTTGGCAAAAGAGCCATTGGTACCAAATGGGTGTACAGGAACAAGAAAGATAAAAGAGGTATTGTGATTAGAAACAAGGCAAGGTTGGTTGCACAGGGTTACACTCAAGAAGATGGAATAGATTATGATGAGGTTTTTGCTCCAATTGTTAGGATTGAAGCAATTAGGCGGTTCTTAGCCTATGCCTCATTCAAAGACGCTGTGGTATACCAGATGGATGTGAAGAGTGCATTTCTGTATGGCAAGATTGAAGAGGAAGTTTATGTCTGTCAACCTCCAGGGTTTAGGTTTTGAAGATCTAGAGTTCCTTGACAGAGTTTATAAGGTAGAAAAGGCATTATATGGTTTACATCAAGCTCCTAGAGCCTGCTATGAGACTTTGTCTACCTATTTATTGGAAAATGGATTTCAGAGAGGGACAATCGACAAGACTTTGTTCATTAAAAAGGTCAAAGGTGATATTCTACTAGTTCAAATATATGTAGATGATATCATTTTTGGATCTACTAAGAAGGAGTTATGCACTGAGTTTGAGAAACTATTGCACAAGAAGTTCTAGATGAGTTCTATGAGTGAGCTCACTTTCTTCTTAGGATTGCCAGGTGAGCAAAGGAAGATGGGGATTTTTAATAGGCCTAAGACAAGTATGTAGTTGCAATTTTTGAGGAAATTTTGTTTTTCAACTGTGAGAATAACAAGTACACCCATGAAGACTTCAAAGCCATTGCTCAAGGATGCAGAAGCTGAAGATGTTGATGTTCACTTATATAGATCAATGATTGGATCATTGATGTATCTAACAGCTTCTAGGCCTGATATAATGTTTGTTGTATGTGCTTGTGCAAGATTTCAAGTCACGCCTAAAGTTTCACATCTTCATGCTGTGAAGAGAATCTTCAGATACTTGAAAGGTCAACCTAAATTAGGCCTTTGGTATCCTAAGGACTCACCATTTGACTTGAAAGCTTATACTGATATTGACTATGCTGGTGCAAGTTTAGATAGGAAATCCACAACAGGAGGTTGTCAATTTCTTAGGAGGAGATTGATCTTATGGTAATGTAAGAAGCAAACTATAGTAGCCAACTCTACTACTGAAGCAGAGTATATAGCTGCATCTAGTTGATGTGAACATGTGTTATGGATTCAAAACCAAATGCTGAATTATGGATATAATTTCATGAATACCAAGATTCACATTGACAATGAAAGCACAATCTGCATAGTTAAGAATCTAGTGTTTCACTCAAAGACTAAGCACATTAAGATTAGACATCACTTCATCAGAGATTCCAATGAGAAGAAGCTTATTCAAATGATTAAGATTCACACTGATCACAATGTTGCTGATTTATTTACAAAAGCTTTTAATGTTGGAAGATTTCAATATCTAATTGCAAGTATTGGAATGCTTAACCCCTGAAGTATTGATTGAGGGGAGGTTAATTGTATTAATATGCAACAGATTATGCACAAATGATGCTTAAAATGGAATGGAACAACAACTAATGATGGAACAACAGCTAATGATGAAATTAAAGTTAGTATTATTGGCTAACCTTACTACTGGTAAATATACTTTCTACTGCTATTATAATTAATACTGTGAGCATTAAGAGAAAATAAAACAGACAAAGAGAAAAAGTGAGCTTAAAAGAATAGAGAGATGTGTGAACCAAAAACAGAAAGAGTGTTTAAGTGAGAAAAAAAATGAGAGATGTAGTGAGTTCAAAAACAGAAAGAGAGATTTGTGAAATAAAAACAAACAGAGTGATTCAGTAAGCAAAAGAATTGAGAGATATAGTGAGCTTAAAAACAGAAAGAGAGCTTGTGAGAATCAACATTGATGATGGAAATGCCTTTTGGAACGGAATTGAGGTTAAAACTGGTACCTCAAAAGTTAATACTGCTAGGCTAAACTTAGTACTGCTGGGAATTATTTAGTACTGTTAGTCTAAACTTAGTACTGCTGGGCATTACTTAGTACTGTTAGGCTAAACTTGGTACTGCCAGGCTACCGTTAGTACTGTTTGGGGCATAACAGATTTTTGGCAATTAAATATAGCCGTTGAGATATTTCTGCCAAATATTTCGCTTATAGGGGTCTATAATTTGGATAATTCTTGATCTTTCTTTCACTTATAAGCTTTCTTCAAGATAAAGAATCCATTTTATTCAGTCGGTCCAATCAAAACCCTTAAGCGCTGTCTATAAAATCTCAATTAACTTTGCCAAACTCTCATACTCTCATTAACGAACATTCACCCAGAACCCTTATCATAACTCAATCACTAATGGCGAATTTGGAATTCTGCGACAAACACAACATGGTTGCTTATCTAAAGAAACCAACTGGGAGTGAAGGATTCCAAGAGATAGTAGATTTTCTCAATGGTAGTCATATAAGGTATGCTCTTACTAAGAATCCTACTATCTATGTTTCTCTAATCGAAAAGTTTTGGCAGACTGCTACTGTCAGAACAGTTGATAATGGAGAACAAGAAATAACTGCCACAGTTGATGGCAAAGAATTCACTATTACTGAAGCATCTGTTAGGAGACATCTCCAATTAGCAGATGTAGATGGTATTAGTGTTTTGCCAACTACTGAAATTTTTGATCAACTCTCACTGATGGGGTATGTTTTAACTGATGATAAACTGACTTTTCAAAAAGGTAAATTTTCCCCTCAGTGGAGGTTTTTGATCCATACCATCCTACACTATCTTAGTCCTAAGAAAACTTCTTGGGAACAATTTAGTAGCAATATAGCAACTGCTATTATTTGTTTGGCCACAAACAGAACTTTTAACTTTTCTAAATTGATTTTTGATGGTATGGTCAAAAACTTAGATAGTAAATATAAATTTTAATGTATCCAAGATTTATTCAAATATTTTTGAACAAGAACAAAAGATTTCTTAATCCCCATAATAGAAAATATATTGCTCCTACTTTAACTCCAAAACTTTTTAGCAATATGAAAAGAGGTTTTTCTGGGGAACACACACCTTTGTTTCCAAGTATGCTAGAAATTCAAGCAGAAGAGGGTGAAGGTTCAGGACATCCCTCTGAACCCCAACCACCACCTTCTACTGCTCAACCTACTAATGAAGAACCAATCCCTAATGTTGTATCATCATCACACCAAAAGACTCAAACACCTAGGCAAGCCTTAAACAAGGTCACTGAGTTACCTCAGACTAGTGATCCTATACCTAATGTAGCAGATGAGGCTGTCTATGAGGAGTGGGATGACATAGTGGAAAGGGCTGCCACTACTGCTGCTAGCTTAGATGCAGAGCAGGCTAGTGGTAACATAAATAGGACCCAATCCACGACAATGCCTAATGTGCCTCTTCCTCAGGGAATTGGTGCAGGTGGTAGTCCTAGGTGCCAAGAAGCCATAGGGGGTTCCATTGCTCAGACTAGGTCTGAGAGGGTACCTACACAGTCTAATGATCCACCTCTCTCAAGAGGTCACACACTTGGAAGTGATGAGGGCAGTATGGCACTACAAGAATTGACGGTTTATGTACAAACACAATGTCCAAGAAAGTGGATAGCTTGGAAGGAGACTTGAAGCAAACAAAGAAGGTATATGGTGCTGCTTATACCAAACTTATTAAAAAGGTGAAGAAATTAGAGAAAACTATCAAGTCCAACCAAGCTAGAAGAAGAGCAAAGATTGTGGTTTCAGATGATGAAGAGGATTTAGAGGATTCTTCCAAACAGGGGAGGATGATAGAAGAAATTGATCAAGATGCAAGAGTTACTTTGGTTACTCCTACACAGGGAGAAGATCAACCTGAAGATCAGTTGGGAGTTCTTAGTGCAGCTAAAGTTCTTGCAGATGCAGCTAAAAAAATGTTCACACTTATACTAGAAGAAGAAGGCAGATAGTACTGACAGTGGTGGAATTAGTACTGCTAGTAGGTTGTTTAGTACCGCTAAAGAATCAGTTAGTACTGCTAGTACATCAATGTCAGTTAGTACTGCTGGTATGGTTTAAAAGGTTAACATTAGTATTCCTTTACCAGTTGTAGTCAAAGATAAAGGTAAAGGTAAAATAGAGGAATCTGAGGATGAACAGACTAAGAGAACTAAATTACAACAAGAACAAGAGAGGCTTGGTCATGAAGCAGTAGTGAGACTGCAAGAGGAACTGGATGAAGAAGAAAGACAAAGGATGGCTAGAGTTCATGAAGCAGCTCAATCTTTTACTGAGGAAGAATGGGAAAACATTAGAGAAAGAGTTGAAGCTGATGAAGAGCTATCTAAGAGACTACAAGCAGAGGAAAGGAACCAGTACAGTGAAGTTAATCAAGCAAAGATTCTTGTAGATCTTATTAATCAAAGAAAGAAATATTTTGCTGCACAGAAAGCTGAAGTAAAGAGGAACAAGCCCATGACACAAGCTCAACAGAGGAATTATATGATTAATTACATCAAGCACATGGGAAGTCATACACTTCATCAATTGAAAAGATATTCTTTTGATGAGCTCAAGGAATTATTTGAAACTACAATGAAGAATGTCAACACTTTTGTACCAATGGAGACTGAAGATGGAGGAAAAACATCAGAGTTAGCAGCTGGAAGTTCACAAGCAACAATTATTAATTCTGCAGAAGTTGGAAGTTCTAAAAGGTCTGCAGAAGCAGAACTTGATCATGAAGGTTCTAAGAGACAAAAGACTAATGAAGCTTCAGGATCAGTTCAAGAACAACCAGAAGAAGAGGAAAAAGAATTGTCACAAGAGGATTTACAACAAATGATGATGGTAGTTCCAGTGGAAGAAGTTTATGTTGAAGACTTACAGGTCAAATATCCAATCATTGACTGGGAGGTTTACACTGAAGAATCTAAAAAATATTAAAAGATCATTAGGGTTGGTAATCATACAGAAGCATATCAATTCTTTGAAGATATATTGAAAGTCTTTGACAGGGATGGCTTGGTGATGCTATGAAATTTGGTTAAAGAAAGATTCAATTCAACAGAACCTACTGATGATAAACAAAGAACATTATGGGTTGAATTGAAGAGGTTGTTTGAACCTAATACTGATGATACACTATGGAAACTTCAGAGATATATGCATGATCCATTAAAATGGAGATTATATGATACATGTGGGGTTCATCATGTGTCTACAGAGAGAGGAATAGATATTTTCAAGCTGGTAGAGAAAGAATATCCATTGTCAAAAGGAGTTCTAGTTTTGATGTTGGTTAACAAGCTGTTAGTAGAACATCATTTAGAAATGGCAAAAAAGCTTTTAAGGAAAATCTTCATACAAGCAAACAAACCAAGACAATAAAGTGTTTGGAAGCATCCTCTCAGCACAAATGGTTTAGTTCAGAGAAACTTATAGATTTGAACGTCAATCACAAGTTTAAGGGAGGATTGTTGGGAATTAAACTCATACACTTAGTACTGCCAAGCCAAAGACTTAGTACTGCTCAAGATTACAACGGCCAGTACTAACTAGTTAGTACTGCTAGAAGAAAGTTAGTACTGCCAGTACTAACTTAACATTGCTGAAGGAGTTAAGACTGCTGCATGAAGACTTAAGACTGCTAAAGGGATGAAGACGTATGAAGTGATAAGTATTGACTTATTCAGTGTATATTCTATTTAGTTAGAAAGATATGCATATAAGATTAGAATTATAGAAGATTTGTAGTTATCTTGTAAAGAACTCCTTGGTGTATAAAAGGAGATCCTAGGTTATGATGTTAGGTGTGATTTCATAGAGTTGCATGCATAACTTCAAGGTTGTAAACCTTAGTACTAGACAGCGTACTCGTATTATTGATCTTAATAATATTAAAGCTTTTTGTTACATCTTTGTTCAATCATATTTACTGTTACATTCATAGTTCTTCTAAGTATTAAAGAGTAGATTCTGTATACTCTTTAATATACACACAAAGCTTCTACCATTGTTATTTTAGATTTATCCAAGGTAACATACTCTTTACAAACTAAAGAATCAATCATAGTTTGGGATCAACAACAATTAAACTAACAAATATACAAGCACATACACAAATATACAAAATTTTATAAAATTTTACACTAATCTAAATTACATCAAACTTGGCGTGTCATCGTGTAGGTATATTTTATGATAGTTCAAGTTTTAAATTTTGTACTATACCGACTTTACCTAAAACAACACTTTAACGGGAAATGTACCCGATCAAATGGAGTTTCATGGTAAGTAGGGTGTCGATCACTAAGAGCGAGAACTAATATTTTATTTTATCAATATTTTGGTTAACTAAACTAATGAAGACTAATCAGATAACATACATGAATAGGGAAAGAGAGGTATTTCTAGAGAGAGAGTGGTTGGATGAATATTTTAGAGAGAGAAAGTAAACATGAAAGAAAACTTGTATAATGTGTTTGACGGCCGCCACAACCACCTTCTGCTGCTCTAAGGTAAAAAACCCTTATCTTATTGGCATATTTTACATTGGGTTTTGCTTATTTTTAAATCTTGGTAAAAAAAGTACTTATTTGGATACCTTTTAGATTATTTTACATATGAGTTTTGCTTATTTTGCAGTCTTGGTAGTTATAGTATACGAGCTACTTTGAGAGCCAAATGAAAACCATACATAGTTGAAGGATGTAAACTACAAACTCGAATAAACCTAAATGGGGGGGGGGGGGGGGGGGGGGGGGCATGACAAAAACATTCTAATCCCACCAAAGAAATATCCATCAAAAATCTTGTTAAACCTTAGCCGTGTTGAAACCATCCTCAACCTCACAACCGCCAGAACCACTTTCTGCGGCTCTAAGGTAGAAAAAACCTTATCTTGTTTGCTTATTTTACATATGGGTTTTGCTTATTTTGCAATCTGGTAAAAAAATGTACTTATTTTGGATACCCTTAGCTTATTTTACATATGGTGGATTTGCTTATTTTGCAAGTTTCTTGGTTACTATAGTTGTAACAACACCGAGTTTTAGACCGGCTGATTATCCTAGCCGTTATGTTATTTCTACGTTTGATTTGAATAATATTTTTTCAGTTTTGGGCGGATTTGATGAAAATATTTAATTTTTTGGCTATTTTCGCAAGCCGTGTTTTCAAATTCTAATTGTTTGAGCGTTTGAGAAAAATTGAGAATTTTTTTTAAATTTTTGCTCTGAGATCAAAACTATATTTATTTTAGTGATTAATGGTCTTTCCCTGAGTTTTCATAAAACCGTGTATAAAAGTCATGTTTGACGTGGATTTAACATTTTTATTAAATGTTTAAAAATAAAAATACACGTCAAACGGAAGAAAAATAATTACGAATTTATAAAACCACAAAAGAAAATAAGCCTATGGTCGGTTGTAAACACGAAACAAACACACTTGTGTTATAAATTATAAACTTTGAGAGACCAATTATGTCAATAGCCAAAAGTACTTCTCTATATAAACCAACACTCACACCCTTATTTCTATTTTTTACAAAAAAATGATACTCCTCCCTCTTGTTCCTCCATAACCAGCCGAACACCCTAGACCACCACCACTCGCCGGATTTTGACATGCAACACGATTCGATTATAAAATATTGATCCTTACACAAAACTAAATATATCCCCACTTGAATTTTCAACATGCAACAAATATTTTACTAGATTTAATTTGGTTCGAGTTCTTGGCGAAATGGGTTAAAGATGGTGTTTATTGATGATAAATTAATATTATTGAAGTGGGTTTTGATTGGGAAAAGGCTCGGTTTTGGTTGTTGGGTTTCGTCCGAGTTCGGTCAAAAAGAGGGGAAGGCGAAAACATATTTTGTGTCGATTGATATTGCGTCGATTTGTTGTACGTATTCTATTTAAGCTAGTCGCAAAGTATTTTCAATTGATATTGTGCTTTGATTATTGCATGTGATGGAATCTGATTAAATCTTGCGCTAGACTAGATTAGAAATGATGTTGGATGATAAAAATAGGCTAGATGATGTTGATTTGAGGTTGTCGGAAGCCGAAAATGGCCGTTTAATGGGTTTCAAAAGTGCCAATTTCGAGCAGAAAGTTTGGCACGTATTACGAGATCCGAGATTTTGTAAAATCTAATTTTCGATTTAGAAATACGATTTTACAAAATCTAATTTTCGTTTTTAAGAGTTACGTAATTTCTAATCGAAAAGTTTGGCACATATTACGAGATCAGAAAGTTTGGCACGTATTACAAGATCCGAGATCCTAGATTTTGTAAAATGGCCGTAACTTCTTCGTTTTTGATATGTGGATCATCCCGTAACTCTTAAAAACGAAGAAGTTACGGCGAAAACAAGATTTGAAAATCTATAACTATTTTCAGCTTTTAGAAAATATTAAAGTGCTGACAGAAATTTAATTGAGACAAGAATTTAAATGAGTAATAAGTTCAAGGATTTATATAGAAACACCTAGGTATGTAAAACTGGAGGTTCTAAGTATTGAACAAACTGGGATTTGAGCGGTTGTATTAACCTTTGCGGGCTCACGGTTTAGGAGAACGTTGAGAATGGTGAAGAGGTTAGATCCGGAAAATAATCGAGAAGCTAAAGTTTTATTGGTTTGAGGTTATTATTGCCTCAAAATGTTTTTCTTATTACCAGCGTTGTGATTACGTATTCTTCAGTCATGGTCTTGATTTAGAGCTCTATGAGGGCTATGTATGAGATGCTCTAGTAGCCTGGGTGGTTTGGACTAGGATGCCATTGTTACCCTGGATTTCCTCTTGTTCCAGTATGATCTAAATTTTTGGGAAAGTGTAGCAGTTCCTGCTAGCACTTTTTACTATTTATATCTTCTTTGTTTACCCTTATCCTTGTTGGGTGTTCCTCATACTTGCTATGATTTTTAATTTTAAACCACCATGAGGACATTTTACAAATCCATGATTTTGACTCATGAAACATTTTAAACACTTATATTTTTTTTATGAATGTCATTCTATAAATTTTGCCGATTTTGAATCTTTTAAAAATCTTTATGCAACCCAAACTGAAATGATGTTTTATGAATGATGGTGATTTTCAAGATTGTGTCTAGAGAATTCTTATCTACCATGTTATACGACTTTCTTCTTTCTTCTTGTTATCTTTGAAATCTTTCCAAAACTATAGTCGACTTAGAGTGTCGCTTTGATCTAACCTTTTGAAAGAGATTTTGATCGAACTTTCGGAAGGAGAAAAATGGTTGTACCCCTGCTACGGATTCTTGTGCAAGTAACCGTACTCCTATTGACTACATGGAGAGAGTCTCATATGAGTCGTTGTGACCAAGTCGTCCTGAAAGGAAAATACCGACGGTATTGTTCGAAACGAGAGTGTCTGAGTGAAGCCTAGTTCGCAGTAATATAAATTGGCGGTTGTTATGGAGACATGTGTAGAGACCAAGTGTGGTCGGTGTGCTGATAAGGGAGTGTGAAAATAAGACACTAAATATGTAGACTAGATGCTTGTCGTAGCAAGACTTGGTGTGAGATCGGACTGAACATCCGCATGCCGCGACGACGACAAAATTTCCAAGGACTAATAACGGTATAGGGTGCCATCGTGCATAGACACGTTGACGTACCCAAAAGTCATGAAAGAATGATAAGGTGGTAAGACGATGAGAAACCAAGAAACTGGATACCGACACTGAAGAGGAATCTCCTTGGATGTTTAAGGAGGATGGAAGCCAAAATGGCTAGTTTCGAGGTTGAAAAGTTAGGTGGGGGGAAGACTTCTCTTACCACTAAACGTTGAGTTTTGTACTATTGTAGAATTCGAGGGCGATAGAAGAAAACTTTTTCCTCGTAATGGAGAAAATAACACATAATTATGGTGATGTATACTTGTGAATGTATCTTGTATTGTCGAGGATAGGGTATAGAGAGCTAGCGACACCTGATCTTAAAGTTGGGTGTTAGTATCTCTTACTCCTTTATTGAAGGGACTCAAAAGGATGTTTTAGGGACATGCGAATGATAAAAACTCTAGTAAAATTCAGATGGCGAATACGTCACCCATTCTGGAGGAGTAGGGACAATTCAAAGTAAGCAACACCATGAGTCAAGGAATAAAAGGGGATTTGTGTTTGATAGAGGGCCAAGGGATGCTACTGATGTCTCGATGACGTTTGAGAGAAGAATCCTGCATGGGGAGCCGTCAAGGATTCTTGGATTCTTATTAGTAAGTTTTAATCTGAGTTCCTTATATATGTAATCACTAAACTGAAATCCTTGTTTGTAGAATTAAATGTATTGTTGTAACGATTTGTTATCATGTCTGATCAATGCAACTTTGTATTAAAACTCTTTGTGATGGAGACATGAATGATCTATTTTTGATTACATACTTGATGTTGTGTGATTATGAATTAGTGGTAATGTTGCTTGATGTACATGTTTTGATCATCTAGGGTTTGGTATTGAACACTAAGACGACCTCTGAACTGTAAGTTAGGAATGTAGGGTACTTACTCCCCGAACGCAATGACTCTGTTGACGCAGAAGTCGAGCGAGAAGATCACGTGAGCCCTATAGAAAATAATTGGCAGGACATCCGTCACCATTTCTCCGGGGGAGGTATAAAATCGAAATGCTTGCCTTGAGTCGGAAGGAGATGAAGTTAGGAATTTAGAAGAAATTGTATAGTGAATGGCGTGGTGGTGTCCGATTGTGTTCAGGTTTATATGTCCGGTGCACCGATAGGATGTATTGAGTATTGGCACCAATTGTGATAATCATACAGTAAGTTACGATTGACTATGCTGGGAACTTTGAATGAAACGACTATCGTATCCATTGATGCTCGAGTAAATTCTATGATCTTTAGGTTTTCCTGCGGGAATTATTGTTGAAACGGCTTAACTATTTAGCAAGCATGGTATAATGCAAAATGGGATCGGCGGAGTCTTCACTGTCTCATTTTGTGAAAAACTATGTAAACTAAAATGTATGGATTAGCTGGGGATGCCTACCCATGGTTTATTTACGAAGACTTCATCGTAAGCGAACATGATTATTTTGCCGAGACTTTATACTAAGCGAGCATGATTGTTTGCTAAGCGTGATAATGAGCAAGGGTGGTAGAGTGCCTAAGTAAAGCTAGGCCGAAATGTAAAGTCATCATAAAATGGCGAATATGCGATTATGTGGATATGTGATTATGTGATTATGTGATTATGTATAAATAGTGCTATAGTGCGTTCGATGGAGTTATGTATGCTTCGGATTATTTTTGCAACCGGTGGTGCATTATTAAATGAGACCGGGAGGGCGATGTATGTTTTGGTTTTGTGTAGCGATATGCGCTTTGTTTCGTTGGCGTGATCACCAAACTAAGATTTGGGTTGATCTCTCGTTTAAAGTCTTCTTTTAAGAACGACGCGATGTATGTTTTTTTTGGGATATGTTCCGTTGCATATTTTGCCTCTCATGATAAGAGCGATTGTAATTATATTTTGATCTCGTTGGTAAAATTTACCATTTGTTTTGTGTTGATTTTTTGCTTCGTATTTAGCGAGTGTAACGTCGCGTATCCGTCGCGTGAGAACGCAGGAGTTTGTTCGAGGATCAAAGCCTATATCTCCATGTGTGAGCATTGGACGAATAAGATGAACTGAGCACCAGGACGACACTCCCTTAAGGAGGGTAGAATGTAACAACCCGAGTTTTAGGCCGGAGATTATCCCGAGCCGTATTTTATTTTCTACGTTTGATTTGGAATAATCATTTTTTTCGTTTTGGGCGATTTGATGAAAATTATTATTTTTGGCTATTTCGCAAGCCGTGTTTCAAATTCTATTCGTTTGAGCGTTTGAGAAAATTTGAATTTTTTTTATATTTTTGCTCCGAGAGCGAAATTATATTTATTTTAGTGTTTTATGGCTTTCCCCGAGTTTTCGTAGAAACCATGTTACAAGTCGTGTTTTGACGTGGTTTAACATTTTATTAAATGTTTTAAAAATAAAATAACGTCAACGGAAGAAAAATAATTATGAATTTATAAAACCCGAGCCTATGGTCGGTTGTAAACACGAAACAAACACACTTGTGTTATAAATTATAAACTTTGAGGGACCAATTGTGTCAATAGCCAAAAGTGCTTCCCTATATAAACAAACACTACAACCCTTTTTTTCAATTTTACCAAAAAAAAGGATACTCTCCCTCTTGTTCCTCTATACCCGGACGAACACCCTAGCCCACCACCACTCGTCGGAATTTTGACATGCAACACGATCCGATTATAACATATGGATCCTTTCACAAAATCTAACATATCCCACTTGAACTTTTTTGCTTTCGCAACAAGTATTTCACTAGATTTAATTTGGTTCGAGTTCTTGTCGAAATGGGTTAAAGATGGTGTTTATTGATGATAAATTAGTATTATTGAAGTGGGTTTTGATTGGGAAAAGGCTCGGCTTTGGTTGTTGGGTTTCGTCTGAATTCGGTCAAAAAGAGGGGAAGGCGAAAACATATTTTGTGTCGATTGATATTGCGTCGATTTGTTGTACGTATTCTATTTAAGCTAGTCGCAAAGTATTTTCAATTGATATTGTGCTTTGATTATTGCATGTGATGGAATCTGATTAAATCTTGCGCTAGACTAGATTAGAAATGATGTTGGATGATAAAAATAGGCTAGATGATGTTGATTTGAGGTTGTCGGAAGCCGAAAATGGCCGTTTAATGGGTTTCAAAAGTGCCAATTTCGAGCAGAAAGTTTGGCACATATTACGAGATCCGAGATTTTGTAAAATCTGATTTTTGATTTAGAAATATGATTGAGTTCGTCTTAATGAACGTTTTGATATGTGGATCATCCCGTAACTCTTAAAAACGAAGAAGTTACGGCGAAAACAAGATTTGAAAATCTATTAACTATTTTCAGCTTTTAGAAAATATTAAAGTGCTGACAGAAATTTAATTGGACGATTTGAGCACTTTCGAGTCCGTTTCGGCCTTTCGGCAAAGCACGAAAGTTGTCCGGAATGTCGTTTTACTTTGCCGCGAGGCTTGCCAGTTTTAAAATCGAGTAATAACAGGTCAAAACTCAAGGTCAAAATCTGCACTTTTATTAAAAATAATATAAGTTCCTGCAGAAACTTGCAGGGGTATTTTGGTTATTTTCTGTCGAGTTTCAGGTCTCGGCTAAAACTAAAAAGTTGTCCGGAACGTCGTTTTGCATAAAATCTTTTAGAATCCAAGTCATGAAAATATAATATAACAGGTCGTTTTGAGCGGGTCAGATTTATTGATAAATGTGTACATAAAGTCAAAGTCAAATAAAGTCTAACATTGACTTTTGAAAGTCAACGGGTTGATATGAGACTTGTTGGATGTTTATAAAAATAATAAACACTATTATTATTACGATCATGATATTTTGGGTTTGACGACTTTAATGAACGAGGACGTTTCTAAAAATAGTAACTTTGTAATTATAGAAGTTATCATAAATAGGATGTTTTCATTTATAGTGATTCAAATTAGTTGTAAAGAAATATAGTATCTCAAGTATATAAGTGTTAGGTTCTAGGTCGCGCAAGAGGATTTCTCATACGTGTGTATTTTATAGATTTCTATCGTAGCAGATGTGCGCATCATTCGATCGTACTTTATTATATAGTAACCGAGCGACATAATTATAGGTTGCGGTCGAGTTCGTTATTGGTGACGTTTCGTGATTGATTGATTATTGATCGTGGTCTTCGATCAAGGTGAGTTCATAGCCTCGCTTTTGAACTGTTTTAAATGTTTTAAAACCCGCGAGGGGGATACATGCTTGTTTTGAAAAATGGAACACAAGTAACATTATGTATACTTGTTGTTGTTTGTTCTGGAAAGTGGAATGCAAGTAGTTTTAAACATACTTGTTTTATAAATTGAACATAAGCAGTTTTATACATGCTTGATGTTGTGGTGGTTCTAAAAATTGAACGCAAGTGTTTTGAAATGAAAATATGATTTCATTGCCATGAGTTTATGCCTTTGATTGTGTACTCGTTAATTACCGAGGAGGTAAACGCTGAATGCATTAAATTGATTCTATTGGGTTTGACAGCCCTGTCAGGGGTTTGCTCCTAAAGGTGAACACCCTGTAACGGACATTTTGTATTGAGAAAGGGGTAGTGGCATACTACCCGGTCACTTATTTATCTATCATGATAAATGTGTTAAGGTTCTCAGGTGTAAATGTGATGTGGCTTGCCCTAGCTAGCAAGTCTTTACAGGTTTTTCTGGTGGAACCAACTGCTCATTCTAACCTTATCTTGTTTGCTTATTTTACATATGGGTTTTGCTTATTTTGCAATCTTGGTACTTATAGTATACGAGCTACTTTGAGAGCCAAATGAAAAAATACATAGTTGAAGAATATAAACTACAAACTCGAATAAACCTAAAGGGGCATGACAAAAACATTTCTCTCCACCAAATAATATCATCAAAAACCTTGTTAAACCTCAGCCGTGTTCAAACCATCTTCAACCTCAAAGCCGCCACAACCACTTTCTGTTGCTCTAAGGAAAAAAAACCCTTATCTTATTTGCATATTTTACATATGGGTTTTGCTTGTTTTGCAATCTTGGTAAAAAAAAGTACTTATTTGGATACCCTTTAGCTTATTTTACATATGGGTTTTGCTTATTTTTCAATCTTGGTACTTATAGTTTACGAGCTATTTTGAGAGCCAAACGAAAACCATACAGAGTTCAAGGACATAAACTTCAAACTCGAATAAACCTAAAGGGGCATGACAAAAACATTTCTCTCCACCAAATAATATCATCAAAAACCTGGTTAAACCTCAGCCGTGTTCAAACCATCCTCAACCTCACAGCCGCCACAACCACTTTCTGTTGCTCTAAGGTAAAAAAACCCTTATCTTATTTGCTTATTTTACATATGGGTTTTGCTTATTTTGCAATCTTGGTAAAAAAAAGTACTTATTTGGATACCCTGTAGCTTATTTTACATATGGGATTTGCTTATTTTGCAATCTTGGTACTTATAGTATACGAGCTACTTTGAGAGCCAAATGAAAACCATACATAGTTGAAGGATATAAACTACAAACTCGAATAAACCTAAAGGGGCATGACAAAAACATTTCTCTCCACCAAATAATATCATCAAAAACCTTGTTAAACCTCAGCCGTGTTCAAACCATCCTCAACCTCACAGCCGCCACAACCACTTTCTGCTGCTCTAAGGTAAAAAAAACCCTTATCTTATTTGCTTATTTTACATATGGGTTTTGCTTATTTTGCAATCTTGGTATTATAGTATACGAGCTACTTTGAGAGCAAAATGAAAACCATACATAGTTGAAGGATATAAACTACAAACTCGAATAAAGCTAAACGGGCATGACAAAAACATTTATCTCCCTCAAATAATATCATCAAAATCCTTGTTAAATCTCAGCCGTGTTCAAACCATCCTTAACCTCACAGCCACCACAACCACTTTTTGCTGCTCTAAGGTAAAAAAACCTTACCTTATTTGCTTATTTTACATATGGGTTTTGCTTATATTGCAATCTTTGTAAAAAAGTACTAATTTGATACCCTTTAGCTTATTTTACATATGGGTTTTGCTTATTTTGAAATCTTGGTACTTATACTATACGAGCTACTATGAGAGCCAAATGAAAACCATACATAGTTGAAGGATATAAACTACAAACTCGAATAAACCTAAAGGGGCATGACAAAAACATTTCTCTCCACCAAATAATATCATCAAAAACCTTGTTAAACCTTAGCCGTGTTCAAACCATCCTCAACCTCACAGCCGCCACAACCACTTTCTGCTGCTCTAAGGTAAAAAAACCCTTATCTTATTTGCTTATTTTACATATGAGTTTTGCTTATTTTGCAATCTTGGTAAAAAAAAGTACTTATTTGGATACCCTTTAGCTTATTTTACATATGGGTTTTGCTTATTTTGCAATCTTGGTACTTATGATATACGATCTACTTTGAGAGCCAAATGAAAACCATACATAGTTGAAGGATATAAACTACAAACTCGAATAAACATAAAGGGGAATGACAAAAACATTTCTCTCCACCAAATAATATCATCAAAAACCTTGTTAAACCTTAGCCGTAGTTCAAACCATCCTCAACCTCACAGCCGCCACAACTACTTTCTGCTGCTCTAAGGTAAAAAACCCTTATCTTATTTGCTTATTTTACATATGGGTTTTGATTATTTTACAATCTTGGTAAAAAAAGTACTTATTTGGATACCCTTTAGCTTATAATTACAAATGGTTTTGCTTATTTTGCAATCTTGGTACTTATAGTATACAAGCTACTTTGAGAGCCAAATGAAAACCTTACATAGTTGAAGGATATAAACTACAAACTCGAATAAACCTAAAGGGGCATGACAAAAACATTTCTCTCCACCAAATAATATCTTCAAAGAACCTGTTAAACCTAGCCGTGTTTCAAACAACTTCAACCTCCATAAGCCCGCCACAATCACATTCTTGCGGCTCTAAGGTAAAAAAAAAACCTATTATCTTATTTGCTTATTTTACATAAGGGTTTTGCTTATATGAAATCTTGGTAAAAAAAAGTAACTTATTGGACACCCTATAGCTATTTACATATGGGTTTTGCTTATTTTGCAATCTTGGTAGTTAAACTATACGAGCTACTTTGACAACCAAATAAAAACCATACATAACTGAAGGATATAAACCACAAACTCGAATAAACCTAAAGGGGCATGAAAAAACATTTCTCTCCACCAAATAATATCATCAAAAACCTTGTTAAACCTCACATGTTCAAACCTTCACTTCTTCTTTGCATCTGATCCGAATGCTATCCAACTTTGTTTGTGCTCCATTCAGCCTCATCCTTAGTTTGGCTGTTTGTATGCTGTTTTTACCCAATCCTATTCATAAAAAATGATTGAAACAAAAGTATATGATTAAGTAGGTTTATGTGAGATATAAGACAAATGTCCAAAGATAGCAAAGTGGTTACTCTAGTACAAGATACCAACATGCTAAAGCTTCTGCACACAAAAATTAAAGGGATGTTTAAATGTGCTATAAAAACTGATTAGAGGCTATCCGCTTATTTAGTTTAGTGAATGGAACAAATAAATTCTCAAACAATCTAGCTGGTTATTCATGAGTCAAAAATAATAATCAGTATCGTACAACTCGGAACAATATTACTAAAAAACCCTACATTTACACTTATGTACCCTATGTTTTACCTCCTTTGATATGCTTTTTATTTTTTAATATAGGATTATAGTTATAAAATAATTGCACTTCTAGAATTTAGTTTTTTAACAATAATCGGAATGTCATTTTTGGTTATGTTATCATTAGTAACTCTGTAAGTTGATTATCTTATTTTAAAAAATTACATAATCATTTTCAAACCACACATCCAAATACCCTATATATGATCTTTTGAAGATCCAATGATTCATATATGTGCAGGATGGTTTTAAACATAATTGCACTCATGGATATCAAGAATAAAGAGCTAACATTGTGCATCTTGACTTCTAGAGTAGATAGCTTCATTGTCAACTCCTCAACATCACCTTTGGTGTCTATGAGCTGATCAAAATATAGCCAGCATGTTGAGATATTGTCAAATGATATCAAAATAATGATAATAAAGTTCTGGCCTTTTTACCTTGTCGTTATATCTTGGTACTTATAGAGCCAAATGAAAACCATACATAGTTGAAGGATATAAACTACAAACTCGAATAAACTTAAAGGGGCATGACAAAAACATTTCTCTCCACCAAATAATATCATCAAAAACCTTGTTAAACCTTAGCTGTGTTCAAACCATCCTTAAACTCACGGCCGCCACAACCACTTTCTGCTGCTCTAAGGTAAAAAAAACCCTTATCTTATTTGCTTATTTTACATATGGGTTTTGCTTATTTTTAAATCTTAGTAAAAAAAAATACTTATTTGGATACCTTTTAGCTTATTTTACATATGGGTTTTGCTTATTTTGCAATCTTGGTACTTATAGTATACGAGCTACTTTGAGAGCCAAATAAAAACCTTACATAGTTGAAGGATATAAACTACAACCTCGAAAAAATCTAAAGGGGCATGACAAAAGCATTTCTCTCCACCAAAAAATATCATCAAAAAACTTGTAAAACCTTAGCCGTGTTCAAACCATCCTCAACCTTACAGCCGCCACAACCACTTTATGCGGCTCTAAGGTAAAAAAAACCTTATCTTATTTGCTTAATTTACATATTGGTTTTGCTTATTTTGCAATCTTGGTAAAAAAAAGTACTTATTTGGATACCCTTTAACTTATTTTACATATGGGTTTTGCTTATTTTACAATCTTGGTACTTATAGTATACGAGCTACTTTGAGAGCCAAATAAAAACCATACATTGTTGAAGGATATAAACTATAAACTCGAATAAACCTAAAGGGGCATGACAAAAATATTTCTCTCCACCAAATAATATCATTAAAAACCTTGTTAAATCTCAGCCGTGTTCAAACCATCCTCAACCTCACAGCCACCACAACCACTTTCTGCTGCTCTAAGCTAAAAACCCTTATCTTATTTGCATATTTTACATATAGGTTTTGCTCGTTTTGCAATCTTGGTAAAAAAAAGTACTTATTTGGATACCCTTTAGCTTATTTTACATATGGGTTTTGCTTATTTTGAAATCTTGGTAATTATAGTGTACGAGCTACTTTGAGAGCCAAATGAAACCATACATAGTTGAAAGATATAAACCACAAACTCGAATAAACCTAAAAGGGCATGACAAAAACATTTCTCTCCACCAAATAATATCACCAAAAACCTTGTTAAACTTTAGCCGTGTTCAAACCATCCTCAACCTTAGAGCCGCCACAACCAGTTTCTGCTGCTCTAAAGTAAAAAAAAAACCTTATCTTATTGGCTTATTTTACATATGGGTTTTGCTTATTTTGAAATCTTGGTAAAAAAGTACTTATTTGGATACCCTTTAGCTTATTTTACATATGGGTTTTGCTTATTTTGCAATCTTGGTACTTATAGTATACGAGCTACTTTGAGAGCCAAATGAAAACCATACATAGTTGAAGGATATAAACTACAAACTCGAATAAACCTAAAGGGGCATGACAAAAACATTTCTCTCCACCAAATAATATCATCAAAAACCTTGTTAAACCTTAGCCGTGTTCAAACCATCCTCAACCTCACGGCCGCCACAACCACTTTCTGCTGCTCTAAGGTAAAAAAACCCTTATCTTATTTGCTTATTTTACATATGGGTTTTGATTATTTTGCAATCTTGGTAAAAAAGTACTTATTTGGATACCCTTTAGCTTATTTTACATATGGGTTTTGCTTATTTTGCAATCTTGGTACTTATAGTATACGAGCTACTTTGAGAGCCAAATAAAAACCTTACATAGTTGAAGGATATAAACTACAAACTCGAATAAACCTAAAGGGGCATGACAAAAACATTTCTCTCCACCAAATAATATCATCAAAAACCTTGTTAAACCTTAGCTGTGTTCAAACCATCCTCAACCTCACGGCCGCCACAACCACTTTCTACTGCTCTAAGGTAAAAAAACCCTTATCTTATTTGCTTATTTTACATATGGGTTTTGCTTATTTTTAAATCTTGGTAAAAAAAGTACTTATTTGGATACCCTTTAGCTTATTTTACATATGGGTTTTGCTTATTTTGCAATCTTGGTACTTATAGTATACGAGCTACTTTGAGAGCCAAATGAAAACCTTACATAGTTGAAGGATATAAACTACAACCTCGAAAAAATCTAAAGGGGCATGACAAAAACATTTCTCTCCACCAAATAATATCATCAAAAACCTTGTAAAACCTTAGTCGTGTTCAAACCATCCTCAACCTCACAGCCGCCACAACCACTTTCTGCGACTCTAAGGTAAAAAAAACCTTATCTTATTTGCTTAATTTACATATGGGTTTTGCTTATTTTGCAATCTTGGTAAAAAAAAGTACTTATTTGGATACCCTTTAGCTTATTTTACATATGGGTTTTGCTTATTTTGCAATCTTGGTACTTATAGTATACGAGCTACTTTGAGAGCCAAATGAAAACCATACATAGTTGAAGGATATAAACTACAAACTCGAATAAACCTAAAGGGGCATGACAAAAACATTTCTCTCCACCAAATAATATCATTAAAAACCTTGTTAAATCTCAGCCGTGTTCAAACCATCCTCAACCTCACAGCCGCCACAACCACTTTCTGCTGCTCTAAGGTAAAAAACCCTTATCTTATTTGCATATTTTACATATGGGTTTTGCTTATTTTGCAATCTTGGTAAAAAAAGTACTTATTTGGATACCCTTTAGCTTATTTTACATATGGGTTTTGCTTATTTTGCAATCTTGGTACTTATAGTATACGAGCTACTTTGAGAGCCAAATGAAACCATACATAGTTAAAGGATATAAACTAAAAACTCGAATAAACCTAAAAGGGCATGACAAAAACATTTCTCTCCACCAAATAATATCATCAAAAACCTTGTTAAACCTTAGCCGTGTTCAAACCATCCTCAACCTCACAGCCGCCACAACCACTTTCTGCTGCTCTAAGGTAAAAAAACCCTTATCTTATTTGCTTATTTTACATATGGGTTTTGATTATTTTGCAATATTGGTAAAAAAGGTACTTATTTAGATACCCTTTAGCTTATTTTACATATGGGTTTTTCTTATTTTGCAATCTTGGTATTATAGTATACGAGCTACTTTGAGAGCCAAATGAAAACCTTACATAGTTAAAAGATATAAACTACAAACTCGAATAAACCTAAAGGGGCATGGCAAAAACAATTCTCTCCACCAAATAATTTCAAACCTTAGCCGTGTTCAAACCATCCTTAACCTCATGGCCGCCACAAACACTTTCTGCTGCACTAAGGTAAAAAAACCCTTATCTTATTTGTTTATTTTACATATAGGTTTTGATTATTTTGCAATCTTGGTAAAAAAAAGTACTTATTTGGATACCCTTTAGCTTATTTTACATATGGGTTTTGCGTATTTTACAGTCTTGGTACTTATAGTATACGAGCTACTTTGAGAGCCAAATGAAAACATTACATAGTTGAAGGATATAAACTACAAACTCGAATAAACCTAAAGGGGCATGACAAAAACATTTCTCTCCACCAAATAATATCATCAAAAACCTTGTGGAGTTTGATCTAGGCTTGTCTAGGATTAATAAATAACAATGAACATAAACACGAATATGCATAGCGGAAATAACATAAGAACTAATTATTTTAACAAGGTTTTTCATCATCGTATCATTCCATACAAGCCCCAATTCTACTTGATCATTAGTAGAACGGTTATCTAACTATAACAGGAATCAAAAGATCCTTGAGGCTAAACCAACTCTAACTAGGCGTTTACAAAGTAAACCATACGCCTAGAACACACACTTTTACTAGACGTCTACCTCTTGTGCACACTCTAAAACTCACGCCTGATGATCTCTTTATATAATAGAGATCATCTAGGTTTACAAGGAAACATAAATGTATTAGGAAACTAAATCTTCCTAATCTTTATCTTCATATCTTTGACCAAATCTTCTAAAATCTTCATGTACTCCTACATCTTGTAGAATTCCATAATGTCGACTTTGATCCTTTTGTTTTCCTTTTGTTTCATTCTTGTTTCATTGTTTTGTATCATTGTTTTGTATCATCAAATCAATATAATTCCCAACAATCTTCCCCTATTTAATGATTACAAAACCAACATCTTGATCTTCCAAGAATGAAACAATCTTCCCCTTAAATCGAAATCTCCATGCCACCACATGATTAAAAAACCTTATAGAATCCTAGATCAAGAGCCACCAGGCTTTGATACCACCTGATAGAACCTAAAGAACGTGATAGGTTCTAGATCGTTTAAGCTCTAGATTGTTTAGATCTAATCTAGGATAAATAATAACAAAGGCGGAATAATCAAACAAAGATTCATTGTTATTAAACAAGGTTTTACATTCATATGTTACACTCTAAGCCCTAATTCTATATGATCAGTATAGAACGGTTAAAATCTAACAGGGTTCAAGGAAACCTTGATACCTTGGGGCTACACCAACTCTCTTGATGTCTACATCTTCACACTTTGGATACACATTCGTTTTTCTGGTGTTTACACAAACTGACACACCTAAAACAATGTCTATGGATCTCTTTATATAATAGAGTCTATAAGACTTACAAGGAAAACTAATTGTATTACGAAACTAGATCTTCCTAATCTTTATCTTCATATCTTTGACCAAATCTTCTAAAATCTTCATGTAATCCTAGTTGGATCGTTTACTGAATAGATCTTAACCTTTAGATTGTAAAGGCTT
>BQNB010006395.1:38286-73557 GCA_026074375.1 Tanacetum coccineum | reverse complement strand
GGATCAAAAACTGGATAGAAGAACTTCCTCATGTTTTATGGGCACACCTCACAATGATTAAATCTAGTAACGGAGACACCCTATTCTCGTTAACATACGGAACAAAAGCTGTCATCCCAGCAAAAATCGGCATGCCTACACTAAGGACAACGGAAGTAGACTTAGTACAAAATGATGAAGCCCTAGAAATCAACCTTGACCTGCTAGAGGAGCGAAGAGAGCAAGCAGCAATTCGAGAAGCAAAAAGTAAAGCAAAGATGGAAAGGTATTATAAATCCAAAGTCCGTAGTATAAGATTTAAACCAGGATACTTGGTATACCGCAACAACGATGCAAGCCGTGCGAAGGACACAGGGAAGCTAGGACCAAAATAGGAAGGACCATATGAGGTCACGGAAGCACTTGGAAAAGGCGCATACAAGTTAAGAGACCGGGACGGGAAGCAGCTCCCGCGGACTTGGAATATCAGCAACCTTAAGAAGTGTTATGTTTACCAAATGTAAGCAATCCACCCATGCAGACTCCGCAGTGGGGGTAACGCAGTCCAATCTATCTTCTTTATGCATTGTAATGTTTTCTTAAATAAAAAGTGGAGCCTAGCTACCTTTACAACTTTTACTTTAAATTCTTGTTATTTACTTTGAAAAATTATTATATTTGTGATTAAGACGCCCACGCAATAGGGCACGACCCAATTAATGTTACTTCGTATAACAAAAGGATGAGTAACCTAACAATTTACTCAAAAGTATATAAGAGGCATTGCAAGCCCAATACTAGGAAAAATATTCCATGAACGTTTCACTAAGCCTATCATCACAAGTGCACAATAGTGATATTCAAAGATAGTAGGTCGAATAACCCACAAGTATTCAAATAAAGACTATCAAAATAAAAATATCATCATATTAAAAGAGATAGGAAAGTCATGGTCAAGTACTAGGACATTCAAAAACATACAAGTGTAAGTTGCCGCACACAAAAAAGGTCCAATGTGACCGCGGCATATAACGGATAAAACACTTAGAATAAATTGTACAAACATAAAGGGGCTACAACAAAAAGGTCACATACGACCAAGTCCAGGCATTATAGCAAGTTTCTAAGAAATGATCAGCTCCACATCATCAACATTCAGAAAAGGATCAACATCCGCACCAGCATTTCCTCGATCATCCGCATGTGCAATTTCGTAATCATCCATGAAAATAGGAAGAATGGAGCTTACAGGAGCAAAAGTAACGGATAAGGTCGTGGTAGTCTCGGGAACAATACCGGAAGTACCTTCCAAAGCAATGGAGGACAGAGGCTCAACAATAGAAACAAACACGTCACGGAGGGCCGACCTATGATTAGCAATATTATCCCTGATCTTTTGAACTCGGTTACGGGAAACATCCAAGGAAAATGATAAGGAAGTGGTACCCACGACAGCCTGGTCCGGAGAATGATGAATGGGGACCATCAGTTGGTCTTCATGAGGTTGCGACTCTTGTAAACCAAGTCTTTCAGCAACTGGCTCTTCCAAACAAAGAATGTTCATTAAAGTCTCGATGCTTGCATCCTTATTGGACTTCAACTCAGCTAACAAGGAGAAGTTTACGTCCTGAATCCCTTGCAAAGCAGAAATGTAATCGCTTTCCGTGGAAGGATTAAACGCAGCAACATCCAATAAGACCCTACCTTCCTGGCCATGGGTAATTTTAGTGACTAACCCATCTTGCATGCCTTTCTCAATAGCCCTGCTAATGGCCGCTCCAAGGGCAGATAAATATTCCGGAGAATGCAGACACTTAGCAATAGCAAGCTTAATGGCATGGGTAAGGAGCCACCTGCGCCCGGCAATGGTAGTAAGAAGGTGAGGATAAAACCTCTCCTCCAGATGAAGAGCCATCTCAATAACATCAACATCCAGTTTGTCAAACTTGTCGTTTACCTCCTTCATTTGTTCATCCTGAAATTTCTCAAGTTGGCTCATATAATTCTCATACACCGCGACTTTCTCCCGAAGTCCGATAGAGGATGTCTCTAGCTCATGAACCTGTAGATTACGCGGAGGCATAAACAAAAATATATATAAAAAAAGAGAAGAGAGAGGAAAGACTTAAGTATAAAGATATATATCTTCTCAACAAGCCTGTCATTTTGTAACTTAACAGTTGTAACCACAACGTCCAAAGCAGCAGCCTTTTGCTCTTTGACCTTCACTGAAGCTGCAAGATCTACCACTCTCACATCTAACTCACCCTTTTCCTTCTCAAGGGCAGCATTGCGCTCCTTCAGAGACCTTATCTCATCCTGGAGAGATTTCTTAACGGCTTCAAATTTGGAAGCCTCAGCACGGAGGCGAATGGCCTCCGTGGCCTCCGCTTCTTTTAATAATAATTGCGCCTTCTTTTCTTTTTCCTTTACCTTCTACACTTCCGCTTGCCATTAACAACATATTTTAGCCTTCTTTTCTCTTTGATGTTGTACTCGGCGCACATTCTCACCTCAGCACTCAAAGTCATCTGACGAGCAGCCCCCACATTAAACTCGGAAAAAAGTTAGTCATGCCCCATTCCACGGACAGATGGAAAGAACTTAGGGGTGCAAACTTATCCACCATCTTACGGCAATCCCGACTGTCGTCAAGACGTGGCCCATTGGTTACATTCCATCGCGGAACATACACTTTTTATAGATCAGATTCAGGGTCAATGACGGTGCGGATGTCACCAACACAAAAGTCACTGCCAGTAAGGTCAGAAAAACCACCTGGGAGAGGTTCTGTTCCACCAACAGAAGAAGAACCAGTAACAAACAAGGAAGGCTTCACAACTATTTCTTTAACAACCGTAGCAGCACCAGCCGTTACAGTTATGGTTGTGGTAATTGTCATGACTGGAGCAGAAGACCTGATAAGAGAGTCAGCCTCAGTCTCCGCAATATGAGTACCGGAATGATGAGAAGAGTCCAAGGAAATGACAAACCTTGGAGGAGCAGTAATAGTTTGAAGATTAGCCCCAGCTAAAGTATTAGTATGCCTCTCATCCTCATGCTCCGAGGTGGTGGACATAGAAGACGTTACAAAGGGCAAAGAAGGAACAGGCTCACCCCTGACTGCAGCATTCTGCACAGCTCCAGCAAGTAACCGATGGATTGACGACATAGATTTCCCAGCTACGAAAGTCCCAACTGGAATTCCATGATCTTTCCTTAATTTTTTAGCAGGATAGGAGGGCTCATCAGAATCAACAATCACGTATTTTCGCTTCTCTTGACGCCTCAGAATTACATCCTCAATATTAGTCTCTGCAGCCTCGCTAACAGGCTGGATACCAACACCTTGACCACCACTTGCGGAATCACCTTGTTCCACCGGACCATCATTACCTTCTTCGTCAAAAAGCCTATCCACGTTGTCCTCCAGCTCGCTCTCACCACGAGCTGGTGCAACTAGTAAAAGCGGAACAACGCGCCCTACAGTGGTATCTAAAAGCTAAGGCTCATCCTCGCCACGCTGTCGCTCACCAATCCTTACCTTTGTAGGGTCAGCAGTACAGACAAAAGAAAGCAAATCCATCTCTGCAAAAAGAATAATAAACGGTTAAAAGGAATGATAAGAAGGTAGAAAATAAACAATACAACACCCACCCTCGCTATTCTCATATAGAAACTCGAGATAAGTGTCCTCATCCAGCGTATAATAGCGGCTCATTCCCACCAAACAAAGATATGGTTCTAGATATTTATGAAACAGAGCCGGATACGCAACAAGAGAAGCATAATGTTCTGCATTAAACTCAGTAGACTGGGGAAAAGGGTCCTTTGACACACTTTTACCCGTATGCCATGAAAAAGAAGCAAGACAAGCAAAGGCGTCAACCCAAAAGAAGTGATCATTCCAACCTTTTAAAGAATCTAGAGGTTTTGTATAACAGACAGCGTCATGACCCGGACGCTGACTAAAAGACATCCAACCTTTATTTTTGGAGTTCACATAAAAACAGCGGAACAACCCCACCGTCGGTTCACAGTCATGAACATGGCACAGGATCTCAAAATGAGACACCTTAGCGGCCGTAATAACAGACAGCTAGGATATATGGATGCGATAATACCTAAGCACGTCAACAAGGAAAGTGGACAGAGGTAGCCTAAAGTTGGAAAACTCAAAGAACCTAGTGTATACCCCTATTTTGCCAGTAGGCATTTCGTGTATTGTTTGGTTACGGCTAGGCAATAGCGGGTAAACTTCGTCAGGTATATGGAAATTTTTACAAAAAATATCAAGGTTTTTCTGACTAAGAACAGACTTTATATCCGTAATACTGCTCATGATAAAAGAAAGCAAGAACAAGGGCCTAACCTAGAAGCCCAGGGTTCTTCGAAGAAAGTTAAAAGGGGATACGATTAAAAAGCTTGAAGAATTTTTTAACAATGGCGACTGTAGTTGGAGAAGATGAAAAAAGGGAAACAGTGAAAATCAATTGAGTATTTATACTATCGGTATAGTAAATGCAAGACTCTTCCAGATGTTTACACGTGGCCATGACCTCTGAAGAGATGGTCAGGATTGAAAGTAAACATCATGATGACAGTTGGGCAAGTTGATGAAACAGTCAAATCATTCAGAATACAAAAGGCCACGACAAGGCCACGTAGCCCATATACCAGCTAACAAAGGAACACAAACGTCGCAAAAGCACGAGAAGTCGCGGAAGTTAAGGAGTACCAGAACCTGAGTCTAGCAATACCTATCACACGCAACAAAGTCGCACGCAATAGACATACTAGACTGGGGGGACTTGATGACATATAATAGGTTTACTAGGCCTCTGGGCCTGAACCATATTAACTTAATGGGCTTCAGGCCCAACTAAAAGCAACCTAAAAATGATGGGCCAAGATTAAACCCAGTCCCATACTGGCACGACCCGAAAGAGTTAAGCCGGACGTGACAAACCTTTCGCGGACCAAGAAACATCCGCGGAAGGGAACTCACGTCCGCAAGAACACGATTACTGTGGACCTTTGCCAGACAGGGGCCCACTTCGCCCCACTAACAGGTACATGCGAAATACTAGGAAAACTTAGTATTTCACTCACCTATAAATAAGACCTCTGTCACATCAAAAGGTATAATTGTCTAATCATATTTCACACACATACTCTGACATTTCTCTGACAAATATGTGTACTTACTCTCATGCCGGAGTCCAATCGTGGGGTCCGTCCCCATGGTAAGACTAACGGTTTACCTTTGATTATGTAGGAACTCATTTCACTCACTTGATTTAGTACAAGATCTCTCTTATTGGGCCTACCCAACAATCACCTAGATTCATCTTATCAACCCATAACGCTTTTTGTACTAACAGGGAACCTCCTGCTCCCCCTTCTGAAGAGTACAAAGTTTTGCTTACTATAACCCTTTGTTTAATTTGGTAAGTTATTTATTTGGTTTAGTTCAATTGCAATTTAAAACTATTGATTATATTATGTATTTAAAGAGTATAATTTGCTTATGCATGTACTCATTTAGTACTTTATTACACAGTGTCACTCGGAAGATCTACCTATACTTCCCGTTCCCTTTGTATGTTTATCTCACCATATTCCAATCAATTATCATGCATAAAATGTACAATAGCATACATATATAAAAAATTAGAAACCTTATGATATATATATAATAAATGTGCCTATACTTACTTCTCATACCCATTGTAGGTAAATACGTTGATTTGGGACGTATATATGTACACATTAATTACTTACAAAACTCAATAAGCGAAGGTAAAAACGTGTTCGTGTCTAACATCCCAACTAAACAACCATTACAAACTACTTCTTTGGCCACTTTATCCAACGTGTCTGGTCCATTTTGCCACCTCTAACATGAAGTTATACGTTCACGATTACCACATTAATGTCTTGAATATTCAGTTTTGTTTCAGCTGTTCAACTTTCTACGGGTGTTAGTATGTGTATCATGAATTGGGCATTCGGTTTCCATAAACGCGCAGTGAGTTTCTTTTTGCTCATATTGTATGTACAATCTGTTTGGCATAATGAACTTGTTCTGATTCATTGTTATGTTTTCATGTTCTAGCCGTTCACCAAAGATATCCTTAAAGTCGTTGCTCCTATTGTAGTTTTTCATACTATCGTTCACATCATGCCTAACTTATATTCTAGCTTGGTGATTGGTCCACTCATAATGACAAGTAATGCACACAGGGTTTGACACATTTATATATTTTGGAGAGTCAACTCAGGGACAGGGTAAAAATGAAATGGTCATATTATTCTTACATTATTGTTTTTGTGAACAGCTTTGGAGCCGTTTATAGGTGCTTTACCTTTTCTAATTATGTTATTCTAGCTGTTTTACAGCTGCCTGGCCCTGATTTACAGCTACCTGATCTTCCTTATATTTTGTGTGACATTGGCCCTTATCTTCATAGGTATATTTTTTAAACCAATGTAAAAATCAAAAATTGTTTTTCATGAGGTAAGAAACTGGGAGGGGTAACAAAATTGTGTACTCCTCCCAGTTTCTTACCTCATGAAAAACAATTTTTGATTTTTGTGTTATTATGTTTCATCATATAAAAATTGTAACACCTTCAAATCTGGGTGGCAGCGGAATATTGAATATCCGAGGGCGTTACTTCACAGATCAATAGCACAAGATATGAGAACGACCACTAAACGTGTCGTTTTAAAAAGATACATTGGATTAACAAAATACTTGTTCATTACATAAGCTTATGGCTTCAAATTGTTCAACAATATAAGTAAAGATTTCGGTTTATAACAAATGTTCCCAAAATGTAATACTCCCAAAATCTTTAGTACTGACTCTCCAAAGAGTGACCCCCAATGTATCTTGGCACCTCGTGCCTTATTGACCTGAGAAAAACATGCTTAAACATCAACATAAAGTTGGTGAATTCATAGGTTTATGTAAACCGATTGAAGGACTGCAAGATTTCCAAGTGTATGATTAAGCAACAGATGCAAACATCATAAAAAGTAATTACATTTTCCTAAGCTCATGACACTGAAGCTCGACATGTATGAATGCAATAAATTACCAATAACGCCCGTAAATGATGTTCTAACCCATAACATCCCAAATCCGACATAGTATACGTTTGTTGTCTGGCAAACCGGCACAGTGAGCGCTACTCACCCAAACGGGGATGTAAATCCTAAATAGATCTATTTATAACACTCGCGCTCACAATCTAGTAATTGACAGTTCATGATAATGGGCTCAGTGGGTTATCGCTACTTAGGCAAACACGTAATCATTGTATAAAATGTACACTTGCGTCTAATTTGTAAAACAAAGCATGTTCTCACCCCAAAGATGTAAATCATTTAAATAATTATAAAGCATGAGGCTATGAACTCACCTGAGTAGGTAGTCCTCTGTGAATGATAAATATATCTAAGTACGGAAAATGAATCACACCGTCAAATACCTAAGTAAATACCGTCAGTCTTAGTCTACAAGTTTAGGCTAACGACTTAATGCATAAACTACAATAAATTGCTAGTTTATATATACTGTTATCACTTGTGTGGTGGTGCACATATTCTTTGAATTTGTCTTTACTTGATGGCTCTTGGGAAGGTGTACGATTACATACGTTCTAGTATATGTATAAGCGTTATTAATAAATATTCATATTTATTAAGTCGTGTTTTAATTCGTATAATATCCGAATAATATTATAACTCGTCCGATTTGCTAAGTGTTTATAAAATCACTTCCGTTCATAAAATACCCTTAGGTTTTCTATATTTACAAAACAGTCCCTATGTTTAAGAAAATATAATATTTACATTTTAAACCCTTAGGTTTCCACATTTACACCTTTAGTCCTTCAACTTTACACAAATTACACTTTAGGTCCTTACATGTTCCAAACAGTCCATTAAGTTTTAGAAGTGACAAAACAGTCCCTAAACTTATGAAAAATCAGTTTTGACAGTTTTAACCCTAAGTTTTCATTTTTGATACTTTTAGTCCCTTAACTTACAAAAATTACATTTTAAGCCCAATTAAGTTCTAACAAGTGGCAATAAGTTTTATTAAGATCCAATAAGCCATATAAGCTGTGGCAGCTTATAAAGAAGCTCAGATGAGCTTATTTAGGCTTATTGGACCTTATTGGACCTTATTGGGCCCGTTAAGGTCCAATAAGCAATTTACATGTCCAATTTAGTTTTTAAAGGTACATAAGCCCTCATTAAGCTTATTTAAGTTTATTTAAAACTGTTGGCTGAAAAATAAGCTCGGATAAGCTTATTTGAGTTTATTCGAGCTTATTGGGCTCGCTAGCCCGAATACTATAACCCGAAAAATATCAAAGAGGGTTTATACATTATATAGCTTATTTTTCCTAGTCTTATTAAGCATTTAAGGTTATAATTAAGCTGTTTTACTGTTCGGCTTATTTTTAAGTTAATAAGCCTCGTTAATAGGCTTTTGAGCCCATTATGAACCCGATAAGTCTTCTAAGCCTTTGGGCTTGTTCACTTAAGGTCCATTAGCATTCTAAGACTATTATAAGCCCTATAAGCTACATAAGCTCTCAAATAAGCTATTCAAGCTTATTCGTGACTTATGGTCTCATGTTTGGCTACGATAATGGGCTGCCAAGCCCATTAAGGGTTCGGTTATGTTTACATTTTATGTTAGGGTCCATATAAGTTCAATAAGCACACTAGACCTCTCAATAAGCTCAAGGGTGCTTATTAATAAGTTGTGGACCCATAACTTTGGCCTGTTGGGCCTGTCCGACCCATTAGTGGACTGTTCGGATTAAATGAGTCCATTTGTGGCCCGTTAAGCTTACTAGTGATATTAAGACTTGTTAAGAATACTCGTAAACCAAGGTAAGCTCGTTTAGCACACACAATGGTCATGTTTATCACATACAATCGTTTAAGAAGTTCGTATACTCTTTCCTAAGTCAAGACATCATGTTTTTATGTAATGTTTACGTATAGGTTTTATGCATTTAGTGTATACTTGTTAGTTTTCATATTAGTTTCTATTTGCGTAACTTAAACGTAAATGTTTAAGCCTTAGCTCGATATTAAGCCATATTTTACACCTTTTAACGTATCCTAGCACCACACAAGTCATGTATAAGTATTTATATGCACGTATACCATGCATGGGTTGAACCATGCATGTTCACGCTCACGTTAATCTTGTTAAACATAAGTTATCTTGACCCATACTACTAGTTAAGAAGAAAACGAATGAGATATGAATGTACATGACTTAGGACTCGACTTACAATGGTCCTAGCATCTTGAATGTATGTCGTGTAGTAAACCCAAAATCGTATAACTCAAATCCTAACTCAACCCGATTCCTTTTTATGTTTAAACCCTTAAACGTATAATCCCTAGCCTCTTGAACACTAGTGGTGTCGAATTTATGTTTGTGTTTGGTCGGCTATGAAGAATCCGAAACCAAGAGAGAAAGAAATGATGGTTTTGCTTTGAGAGAGTGTTTTTGTATTTTAAGAGTTGTAAGGAAGTGTTAAGTGTCAATTGAGAGTGGGTTTATATAGGCTTAAGAATTTAGTTAGCTTCTCTAGTCCTTAACCCAACCAAACCGTGCCCTATTAGTAGTTTTAAGGTTCCTAGTTAGCCTCAAATGGTTTTTGCTAATACCTCCTAGTACACTTCTTTAATTGCAAGATAATTGTACAAGATTTCTTAAGATTTGAAAATCTTATGGGTTGTGTGTTTGTTTGTGGCCGCGGGTATCAAGAGCAAGACAATGGATCCAAAGTGGTTGTTATCCAATGTGTTTTAGCAAGTTAGGGACATTAAGTACACTCTTTAATTATCCTAGGATGTACATGTACTTAGTTGGGGTATTAAGAAGATTTTCTAGTTGTGTATGTATGTGAGACGTATGACTTATAGGTTTTGTCTACCCATATTCGGCCATAATGGCTTGCTAATACAAGAATTTAATAAATTGTGTGTTTAGGGATAAAAAGTGGGTATTGGTTTGAGTCTAGGTAAGTCTAGGTATTTACGAGGTGTGTCTAAAGGTATTTTATTGCGAAACGTAAGCCTATTACGTGACCAATAAAAAAAATTAAGAGATAATTGTACAATGTAGTGTAGGTATCCATTGTATTAAGTTTTTGTTTACCTAATATATGGCCATATTGATTATTAACATCAGATTGAATAATTTTTTGTTTAAGAATCAAAGTGGTTTATTGGTTTGAGTCTAGGAAAGTCAAGTATTCCGATTTGTTTCTAAACGAATTTTCTATTGCGAAATGTAAGCCTTTTACGTGACCAATAAACTTAAAACGCGCAAAGTTAATAATTATCTTCCTAATAATTACTTAACACTTGCTTGACGTAAACCTTAATTTATTTGGTGACCGTTTACGTTAAATGATTATTTCTAGTCTACGCGATTTAGCTTAAAAGTTAAATTAAAAGTAAACGCGTATCGGACTAAAATAAATAGTGAAGAATAATAGAGTCGTAAAATGACCTGAAATTGAGAAATGTTACAGTCTCCACCCGTTAAAAGAGCTTTGTCCTCAAAGCTTAAGACCTTGTAGTGGATGACGAAGCCCGGTTTGTGAAAAGCTGTGGGTATTTCTGTTTGAACGAATCTTCACGTTCCCAGGTGAACTCAGGACCTCTCCTAGAGTTCCAGCGAACCTTAACCAATGGTATCCGGCTTCGCTTTAATCGTTTGATCTCCCGTTCTATGATTTCAACGGGCTCTTCCATAAACTGGAGCTTATCATCAACATGAATTCCTTCTAACGGCATGGCCAATGGTTCGTCTGCGTAACATTTCTTCAGATTAGACACATCGAAAGTATGGTAAACCCTGCTCAACTCTTGAGGAAGTTCCAGCCTGTAGGCAACCTTCCCAACCTTGGCTAACACTTTGAAAGGTCCGACATATCTTGGGTTCAACTTACCCCGCTTACCGAATCGTATAACCCCTTTCCAGGGTGAGACCTTGAGCATAACCCTATCCCCAACTTCGAACTCCATCAGCTTTCACTTCAAATCAGCATAGCTCTTTTGTCGATCCTGAGCAGCTTGAATTCTCTGCTTGATTAGGACAATCTTTTCCGTTGTTTCTTGGATCATTTCTGGACCAGTCAGTTGAGCTTCTCTAACTTCGGCCCAGCACACAGGTGATCAACATTTTTGGCCATAAAGTGCCTCATAAGGTGCGGCCTTTATGCTAGCGTGATAATTGTTGTTATACGAAAATTCGGCTTATGGCAAATGCTTAACCCAACCCTTTCCAAAATTGATCACGCAAGAACATAGCATGTCCTCGAGAGTTTGAATAGTCCTCTCTCTCTGACCGTCGATTTCTGGATGATACGCAGTGCTCATACTCAGATCTATACCCAAAGCTTTCTGAAATGATCTCCAGAAGTTTGATGTGAACCTCCCATCAGAATCACAGATGATTGAAACAGGTATTCCATGTCTTGCTACTATCCTGTTCAGGTACAACCTTGCCAACTTGTCCAATGGGTCATTCTCCCTTATTGGCAAAAAGTGAGCATATTTTGTAAGTCGATCCACAATCACCCAGATGGTGTCAAAACCTTGTGACGACTTAGGAAGCTTGGTGATAAAATCCATCGTGATATTATCCCACTTCCACTCGGGTATTGCTGGTTGTACTAACAGTCCTGATGGCCTTTGATGTTTGGCTTTGACCTTTGCACATGTCAAGCACTTGCTAACGTATGTGGCGATGTCGGCCTTCATATTGGGCCACCAATATAGCTTTTTCATGTCTTGATACATCTTTTCAGAACCAAGATGGATAGAGTGCTTAGACTTATGGGATTCGTGCATAACCACGGATCTTAAGTCATCGTAGCAAGGTAACCAACTTCTGCCATTTAAACATAATGTTCCATCGACGTATGGTTCCAACCTTTCCTTAGGTATATCCTTTCTGATCATACCACCTATATCTTCTTTCTTAAGGTTCTCTAGTTTCAGGGATTCAATCTGAGCTTTTAGTATTTGTTTGGGAAGATCCAAGCCAATAGTCATAACTAAGGCTCGAACCCGTAATGGCTCAACCCGTTCCTTATGGCTCAATGCGTCGGCCACTACGTTTGCCTTCCCCGGGTGATAACGAATGTTACAATCGTAATCACTTAGCAATTCTAGCCAACGTCATTGCCTCATGTTAAGCTCTTTTTGGTCAAGAATGTGTTGTAGACTTTTATGGTCGGTGAACACGGTGCATTTGGTTCCATATAGATAATGTCTCCATATCTTTAGAGCAAACACCACCGATCTAAGTTCTAAATCATGAGTGGTGTAGTTCTTCTCATGAATTTTTAATTGTCGAGAAGCATAGGCAATCATCTACTCTCTCTGCATCAATACAACACCTAAACCATTGTGTGAAGCATCACAATAGACCACAAAATCTTTGCTTCCCTCAGGTAAAGCCAGAATTGGTGCACTGCACAACTTCTGCTTTATTAACTGAAAAGCGTTTTCTTCCTTTTCTCCCAAATCAAATTTAATTCCTTTCTGAGTAAGCTTCATCATTGATTTAGCAATCTTCAAAAATCCTTCAATAAACCTTCGATAGTAACCAGCAAGACCTAAAAATTGGCGGATCTCCGTCGATGTCTTAGAAGATGCCCAATCTTTGATAGATTCTATCTTGGCCGGATCCACGTGAATGCCTCGGTTATCAATGACGTGACCGAGAAATTGTACCTTCGGAATCCAAAATTTACATTTTGAAAACTTGGCATACAACTTCTCCTTCTTAAGCAATTCTAAAATTGCCTTAAGATGTTCTTCATGCTCTTTCCTGTCCTTTGAATAAATAAGTATATCATCAATGAAGACGATTATGAACTTATCCAAGTAGGGCTTGCACACTTGGTTTATGAGGTCCATGAATACTGCAGGTGCGTTTGTTAGCCCGAATGGCATAACCTGAAACTCGTAATGACCATACCGAGTTCAGAATGCCGTCTTTGGGATGTCTTGTTCTTGTACCCTAAGCTGGTGATAACCCGATCTCAAGTCTATCTTGGAGTAAATGTTGGATCCTTGGAGTTGATCAAATAAATCATCGATCCTCGGGAGTGGATAACGATTTTTCACTGTCAGCTTATTTAACTCACGGTAGTCAATGCACATCCTGAATGACCCATCCTTCTTTTTTACGAACAAAACCAGGGCTCCCCAAGGTGAGGAACTAGGTCTTATGAAGCCTTTATCGGAAAGCTCTTGCAGTTGTTCTGACAATTCCTTCATTTCGGACGGTGCCAATCGATACGGTGCTCGAGCTACGGGTGCGGCTCCTGGAATCAAGTCGATCTGGAATTCCACTGGTCGAGCTGGAGGAAGACCCGACAAGTCCTCGGGAAACACTTTAAAAAAATCTCGAATGATTGGTACGACCTTAAGTTGCTTTCCTTCTGACTTGTCCTCCTCCTTCTTGGCGGATATTTATGCCAAAAAGATCTGACATCCTTTCGCCATGTACTCTTGAGCCTTTGAACATGAGATAATGGTCAACCGAGATTCTCTGCCGTTGTTACTTTCGTTACCACGAAAAATCAAGGTTTCATTCCCATAGGGAATTCAAACAAGTTTCTCATCACACACGATCACGGCGTGACACCTTCTTAACCAATCCATGCCGATAATAACGTCGAAACTACCCAGTTCTACGGGCATTAGATCTATGTTGAATGGATGGTTTAAGAAATTTAAAGTGCAACCCCGTACAATAGTGTCTATCCCGACTATTTTCCCGTCAGCTAATTCGACGTCATAACTATTTTCTAATAGAGTTAGGGCGATGTCAATCAGGGAACTAAACACAGTAGATATAAAGCTTCTATCGGCACCAGTGTCAAATAAGATAGATGCATAGCGGTTGTTTAAGAGGAACGTACCTGTGACGACATTTGAGTCCGGGTTCCTTGATGCATTCCCATTCTTCTCCGCATTTCTAACTGTGTATACCTAGCCTTGTGCATTCCTATTTCCCCCATCCTTATTCTTCAACTTTGGACAATCTCTCTTGAAATGTCCTGAGCTCCACATTCAAAACAACCATTCCCTTTGGGATTTTCCCCCATTCCCTTTCTGAGTATTAGCAACATTAGCGTTGCCAGAACTTTTGCAGTCGCGAGCAAAGTGCCCTACCTTGTTACATTTGTGGCATTTCTGAGTACACGAGCTATTGTGATGAAAATGGCACTTGGTGCACTTGGGAAAAGATCCACCATATGGCTTCTTTTCACCCGACCCCATATTGTAGACCTTGGTGACATTCTGTCTCTTGAAGGGTTGTTGTTGATGACCATGGTTGTTTCTAGATGAATCGTCAGCCTTCCTTTTGTTGTCAGTTTACCTTTTCGCATAGGTGCGGAGTTTTTGATCCATCAAGTCGTTGGCCAACTCAATAGTCTCATCCAACGTCTTGGGTCTGGAAGACTTCACATTTCCATAAATGTTATCAGGGAGTCCACTGATGTACTTGTCAACCTTCTCAGTTTCATTAGCAACAAACTTGGTACATATCAGGGTTAGCTCTTGGAAACGTTCTGTGTATGTTGGAACATCGTTCCCTTTGACCTTTAGGTTCCACAACTCGATTTCTAGTTTCTTAATTTCACCATGCGGACAATACTTGTCCGTTATTTTCTTCTTGAGTACTTCCCAAGTCATCGAATATGCATCAGGACCTAAGGTTCTTATCTGACTATTCCACCAAGTCAAAACAGCCCCTAACAGAGTGCTGGTGGCAAACTTAACCTGATTTTCAATAGCACAACCACTGATGTTGAAAACTGATTCCATCTTTTCAATCCATCGGGTTAAACCGACAACGCCTTCATTTCCTTTGAAGTTCAAAGGTTGACATTTCATGAAGTCAGCATAGAAACAAGGGCGTGTAGTTTGCACATTCCTTTGGTTATCCCCGTGTGAATTGTGGCTTCCATCTCCATTGGTGGAGTTTCACAGAAGAGCTTGATCAATCATAGCTTGAACGGATTCTGGGGTTATGTTGTTTGGGTTGGTGTTGTTAGGTGGGGTATTCGGTCCTCGTCTTGTCACAGGTGCCATGATTCGTCTAAATCACAAGAGACAAAACGTGAGGTCATGACAGGGCATGCAATAATTTACAAATGAGACAACAACACAAGAGAGGTATATAGTATGACATAACACATCTATTTCATTCATAACTTGGAAATTTTTACATGAAATAGTTTTTAGTACACAAAATACAATACAAAAGAACTAAGGCTATGCTAACGGGGAGAACCCCTAATACTTAACATGCCTGAACAATTGCCTAGCAAAGTAAAATGACATAAACTACTAGATGTGACTATCCGCATCCCTAGAAGCATCCTGGTGATCTGGAACTCTAACATCTGGTCCTGGTTGTCTAGCTCTCCTCTGCTGCTCTCGCAGTGCTAACAACTCGGCCTGCATGTCACCTGGTATGTGTGTAATTACACATACCTTTTACCTTTAAAAACGACCCTAAACGACCAAAACGCACATAAAATACTATATATATGCTTGCAATATCTTAGTATGGGGGAATTTGGTATTTGCTATTTTATACATACCTTTTACCTTGTAAAACGAACCCAAAAGACCAAAAACATAATAAAAATAGCAAATATATGCTTGTTTTTGTGTTTGTGTATGTGCAGGTACGGATATTAAAGAAATGGACAAAATCAAAGACAAAACGGACATTAAAGAGCACGAGATTGGAAAGAACGTGAAAGCCGGAAGTTTTCTATCTAATTGTCAATAAAAGTCAACGCCAGTCAAGTTTTGGTCAACCATAAAAAGTCAAAAACCCTTGAAATACCAAGTAAACCCTTAATGTTAAGATAATTGTCACTAAAAACCCTAAATGAATGACACCGTTAGTCCTTGGTTAATTAAGGACTAGCGGTCGTTATCTTTTAAACCCAAACCTTTTTTGTTCAAACTATTTATCCAAGCCCAAACCCTGTAGCCCAATACCCCTTTCTTATAAAACAATGGCCTAAGTCAACCATTTATAACCAGGTCAAACAAGAAAACAAAGAAAGAAAAAAGGCGCGTAACTCTTTTAGAGTTACTGTTTATCGTCTTTAACCCTGAGCTAAACCAGGGTAAAATTAACTCAACCATGGCTGTTACGGGTCTCAATCATCTCACCCCGCTCCTCTTAGTCACGCACAAAGCATGTCATCCTTCTAGAAATGCCACGTTGGCGATCCGTCACATCACACACAAGATTAAACGGCTGAGATCAAAAGTTGTTGATAAAATTGAAGATTCAAATGTGGGGATCAATTCCTTGGGCTCTACTCAACTTTATACTCACAGAGAAAGCACACCAAGGCTCCTAAAGACCTCTTCATATCACTATAAATAGGGAAGAAGTTCACACAGTTGAAGCTACCTAGGAGTAGTGTAGCTTATCTTTCAGCTTATTTACGTTTTCCAGTCTTTAAAATTCATGTATTTTACTTTTTAAAAGCATTGTAACCTTTAAGATTTAATGAAATGCAATTTTCCTTTTAATACTTCCTTTTCAATTCTGTTTTTGATTACTATTGCTTTCAAGTCATTTAAATAAGCTCAATTATATTCCTGTGTTTCTTAAATAAGCTTTCTCAAAAGCTTATTTAAGCTTTTGTGTTCATTGTTCACTGTTTCATTACCTATATGCTTATGTGGAAAGCTTTTGGATGATAAGCTGCTATTGGAAGAGCTTATGGGGTATATAGTAGTGCTTATTGTAATAAGCTGGGTAGGCTGGAGCTTATTAGGGTCATATAAGCCTTTGGTTTAGCAAAGGACAAAGGTGCACATTTCATTTTATCCTTTTTAGCTCAATTTCTGTCTTAGTTATTACTCTGCTTATTCTGCTTTTCTTAATGCTTAAGTATGTTTATTCTAGCTTATAATAGCTTGCCATGTTTAGTTTAAATCTTAAGATAGCTTAATCTAAGTTTTTAATCTATTCTGTCTATTTATAGTTAATACTGCTCTCATAGCAGTTAATACTGTTTGATTTAATTCAGCTTATTAAAGTGCTTATTTACCCTTAGAATTTGCTTAAATGCCTTTAGTAATGTCAAATCTTAATCTGTGTTTACAAATATGTAGCTGTTTAAGTCTTTTCAAGCTTAAAAATGGAATTTAGAAATTAAAAGGGGTGTTTGGCATAAGCCTAAAATGGGTCAAAACAGTTTTAAAAACCATATGGGTCATTTAGGAAACTTGTCATGCCTTTTTAGTTGTCTCTAAGTTGTTTTTCAAAAGTTTTACGGATTGAAAGTTTGTTTTCAAGTCTTGTCCAAGTTTCCTTTAAAAATTGTTAAATCAAAAACTGTTTTATTAAGCTATTTGGATTAAGACCTTTTTGCCAGCTTGTAAGTTTTGATTTGTGTTGTTCTTAGTGCTATAATGCAGTAAAAAGCATTTGGTCACATACACTTTGGTCTTGTGGTTTTAACATCCAAACCTGTCATAGCCTTTTAGTTTTCTTTTCAAAATTTTCAAAGTCCTTTTTCAATTTCATTTTTAGCTTATTTAAAATAGTTTTTAGACCCTGAATTTTTGAGCATAAGCTCTATGGTAGTCAAGCTTAATCTGTTCATAGGTCTCATGGTATTAAGAATCTGTTTGTCCCCTTATTTTTAAGCTCAAAGATCCCCCTTTAGACTGTTTGGCTTAGTAAGTTTTACCCTATTTGCTTATTGCTTATCTGCTTTTTCTGCCTTTTTTGCTTATTTTTCTTGGCTTATTTTTCTTCATTCTGCTTATTTAGGTAGTAGCTTATTTGCTTTAGCTTATTTTCCATTTTCAATTGCTTATTATGTTTTAAAATGCCAAACAGCTTAGCCATTTAGCTCATTTTGATTTTCTGCTTATTAGCTTGTATTCTTTGCTTATCTTTGTTTGTTTTTGCTTATTAGGAGAAGCTTTTTAGCTGTTTTAGCTTAGTTAGTTTTTCGTGTGCTTATTGTTCTTAAAAAATTAGCTTAACAGTTAGAGTATTTAGACTTAGTGTTATTTAGCCAAAACTGTCACTATTATTTGCTTATTTCCTAGCTTATTTTTAAGATTTGTAAAAAGTGTCTTTTTAAAAAGTTGTTATTTAAGCTTATTCTTTAAGTTTTTAAAAAAGAAAAATGAAAAAAAAATGTTTTAAAAAAAGGGAAGCCATGGGGGGTCGAACCCATGACCACCCTTTTAGCACATAGTCATCCCACACAACCCACACACTAACCACTGCCCTTGGGACTTGTCACTTGTTAGTGTTTGCACAATCAAATAGATAACCTCTTTTTAGCCAATAAGCCTAACAACCAATTTTGGCTTATTTCCAGCTTATTTCAATAAGATGGCAACCCAACTTTATTTTTCCTAGAATCAGCTTGTTTCAAAGTACTTTTTTGTAATTTTTCATAATTTTTATAATTTGTTTACTATTTTTAATAATTAATTTTCATTAAAACTGTTTTTAAATCATAATAAATAAAATAAAAGTATAAAAAATATAATTCTTTTTTTCAAAATTTTCTTTTATCATTTAGGACCTAGGAAAAATAAATTTGCATCCGTAGGGTTAATATTTTAAAATTTCGTTTTTTTAAAGAACGGGTTTCGACCCCGTTCTCATTTTCGCGTTTTTAAGCTTAATTTACTTTCGTTTTCGGTCTAGTTTTCTTTGTTCTTGCTTTTTAGTCAATTAAGACTTATAAAAACTAAAAAGATCAGTTTAGGACTTAATTTTGATAATTTAGGTTTTTAAGTTGCGTTTTTACGTTCGCGTTTTAGGTTTTAACTTAAGTAGCTTTCGTTTTAGGGTTTCTTTTACTCTTTTTTGCATTTTATCTGTAGAAACAGATAACCAAATCAAATCTTTGATTATTCAAGCATTGTCTACGAACGTTCTCGATTTTCAAATTCACGCCTCGTCGGGAAGAACGACCCAGGGGATTTTTGATCTTACTTTGGATAAAAGTAATCGATTTGAATCTTTCGGAATATGTATACTATAATCGAATTATAATTATTGATTATTATTATATATTATATTTGTATATAGTAAGAAATCTTTAATCAATGACCTTGACTTACCAATAACTATACTACATGTGACTAGGGTATACTTGCCCGAATGTGTTCCTAGTTAAAACTGTTAATTCTTGATTATAAATTTAAAGCTCAATGGAGACACATCAAGTTTTTGGCATCATTGTTGGGGATTTGCATTTGTATTCACGTGTTTGTTTGTTTGTTTGTTGAATTGATTGATTGATTGATTGTTTGCTCGTTTGTTTGATTGCTCTTGCTTGCTCGATTGTTTTCTAATGATGTTTGCTTAATTTCCTTCTTTCCATTTTCTTCAAAATCTCTCCTCTCTCATCTGTTGCTAAATGATCTTGGCATCAAAATCAAGTTTTTGGTGTTGGGATCCCGTTTCATGTTTGCTAAAAATGCTAGTTTCAATGATTGCTCCCTAAGTGTGCTCGAAATTGCTTGCGAAAGAAAAAAACCACCAAACTTGACCACATGTATTTTGTTTGTTGTTGTTTTCGTGTTTCGTGTTTAATTTTGATTGTTACGTTCATAACCTTGTTAGTTTTGTGTTCTTTTCAAGTTAGTACTATAAATTGGTAGCGAAAATGTTTATGTTAAAAAATTCAGGGTTTAAAACCATTTTTCCATGTGCAAGTGAAAGGATCTGAGCGGCTAAATGTCGTGTCGGCCGGCAAAACACCTGCGCCTGTCGGCTGGAACTTTCAAAATAAAAAAAAAAATTGAGTTGCCAGCCGGTAAGTGTGCCGTGTCGTGGGGCTCCTACTCTCGAATAAAAAAATATTTATTTTCGTATCTTGTTCGTTAGAATCGTGTTATGTTTGTAAGTGTTTAGAATGTTTTATTTATCATATTTATTAAGTTTAAATATGTCGAATGTTTGCTCATATTTGTTTAAAGTTTATTTCGTGTTATTCATGTTAGCATGCGTTTTGTGCTTATTTAATTCATGTGGTCAAGGAATGAACTTTGTTGGTGTGTTCGCCGGAAACCCTCACGAAACTACAACTTATCCACTCGGGCCACCGAGGGGTTTAAAGGCTTGTTGTATACACTAAATGCAATCGTGTTGCCTACGAAAGTGTGCTTTTTAATTTTACGTGTTTTGTAGTTTAGTTTATTTTTGTAGATTCAATAAAGCTCGTGGAGGATGGATTGGATTATCGTTGGTGACTTTACACTTTGGAGTGGATACGTTTGGTTGAATTTTGAAATCGATTGATCTCACACGCTTATGTTAGCTTCCGCGTAGCATTTTATCATATGAAGCTCGATTGTGATTTCTTTCGCCCAGGAAGTTTAGTTTTTCTCTTACTCTTATTTCCCTATATTCATACTTTGAAGTTTATTTTTCACATTGAGGACAATGCATAACTTAAGTGTGGGGGAGGTAAATAGGAGAAACAAGACCGGTTTTAATATTTCTAATTTTTGGGCCAATTTAAAATTTGGGTAAACTTGTTTGCCCTTGTGATCTAGTTGTTTTCACGCTTATAGGATAATATATTAGAATAACTAGATCGATCCACTGGTAAAAATTCTAAAAATTTGAAAAATTCAAGATGTGTCCCGGTTAATATTTCAATCCATTCTAGGATCGATGACATTTGCTAGCGCATTTATAGCCCTTTCCACTAAATTGTGAGGATTTGAGCTTATTTCATATATCATACATCTTTTATGCTTGATCTTTTTGCTATTAGTGTATCAGTGATTTTATTTATTCTAGAACTTGTGCTTGTAAATCATTACGAATGTCACAGTGAGATCACATTCATGTGATATAAGTGTATTCGCATGACAAAGAGGCACCTTTAGGATTTAACCCAAATAGCCTTTTCTGTTTTCATAATTATTTTTAGCTAGTTACACTGATTAGCTAACCACCCATATTAACTCTTTTGTTAGCACTCACTTTTAGTGCTAGATACCCTCAGAACACATGTTGAGCCATTCTTTTCGTTTTGTTACATCCACTAAAAAAGCAAAAAAATATTTAACTTTAAACCTTAGCCTAACCCCTTATCAAGTCTAATTGGTTGGTTGCTAGTTGCTTGGTATGTTGGATTGTTTTTGCTGATTATTAGTTAGCCACACTTCACCATTTGTGTGTGCCATTCCGACAAAGATGGAGATGCGCAGCTTCATATTTTGTATTTTTGTGGTGTATGTTTATGCGAAGTGTGGGGGAGATGTGATGTGAAAAAAAAGTGGTCGAAAGAAAAAAAAGAATAAGTCATCAGAAAAAAAGTAAAAAAAAGTGATGACAATTATAGCCAATGTGCTATACTTTTATGAAGATGAAGGAAGATGAGGAATATATTGAGATATCGATTAGCCAATGTGCTAAGACGTGATATATATATATATATATATATATATATATATATATATATATATATATATATATATATATATATATATATATATATATATATATATATATATATGGTGATCGATATGTGATTGAAGGAAGTTTGTAACTATAATCATTTACGGGTTTGCGGTTTGTTCGGTAACTAGCAACATTGGGACTTAGACTTTTGACTTATATGTTCGTGTGATACACCATCTCATAAAGAATCCTATGCCTTATCCATACCCTTTACTAACCCAAATACTGTGCATTACAACCCAATAAAAGACCTCTTTAGATGTGTACACTTGGTGCTTACGCCCTATCGGTTTTGTTTTGTTTCTTGTACAAGTCTATGGTAATAAATTTGGTCACGACTGAGCTATGAGTAGGATTTCTCTTATATACTCCACCACCAAATAAATAAATGAGTGTTGAGTGAATTATACTTCATTTCTTTTTCGTGAGGTGCTTAAAAATGTTTATCAAGCAAGAAAACCTTTGGGTATTGTCAAACATCTCGGTTTTTCACCAAAAGCTTAAAACGATGAATCTTATCTCGTACTCGTACTTGGTAGATTTACATCGCATTTTTCTAATCATTTTTGTGCACCATGTGGTTTTATTTTCTTTAATTTTAGATTTGCTTAGGGGCAAACAAAGTTTAAGTGTGGGGGAATTTGATAACGCTCAAATTAAGTATGTTTTTAGTAGCGTTATTATGGTTTTTGTACATGTTATTTGGTTAATTTAATGTGCTTTTGCTACTAATATTTCACAAAGTTGGATTTATATATTTGTAGCTAGCCAAGATTAAGAAAGTAAAGAAAAGACCAAGAAAAGAAGTAAAAATGAAGATTTATGTAAGTACAAAGAATCCCTCATAAAGTTCATATTTAGGAAGTATTTCATGAGCAAAAGAGTCAACAATACAAGCTTCCAAGGCCCAAGATAGAGTTAAAATGAAGTTATATTGAAGAATAATGACCTACGGTCAAGCACAACTCAAACGGAAGCTTAAGCGTAAAATCAAGAAATTTGTATGTTGGAGCGAACGTTTTGCCAGCAGGCAAAAGGTTTTGCCGCAAGGCAAAAGGAGAAGCCGACATGTAGGAAAAGAAGCCGCCCAGCTCGATTGCACTGACTTCTCCAAGTTGCATTAATACTCCAATTTAAGTCCCATTAAGCCTCAAGTCCGATCAAGTCTCCTTAATAACGCATATTCTAGCTATTTTATGATACTTGGAGCCAAAGAAACTTACTTGGTGGCCAAGGGCTTGTTCAAGTATAAGTAGGAGTCCCCATGGCTTAGTTTTATATGATGAAAACCAAGGCCCATGGTAAGCCCATCAATAAGCCCCATGGCCGGCCAAACTAGTGTATAAATACCCTCTCCATAGCTTAGAGAGGGTGTTGGTTGGTTGGTTTTGTATTCTCACTTTGCTAATGAATTATATGTTTCTTACTTTCTCTCTCTAGAATACATCCATCCTTCCACTTTCTCTCACTAAGTTCCTTCCTATTTCATATCAAAGATTACTTGTATTCTATAGTTATGGGTTGTAATAGAGGTCCTATTTGGCTTGGTATTGGTTGTGGAACATTAGAGGATTCATGTGTGAATCCTAGGACTTTGTATTGTATCTTATGAATTTTGGTATCTTCTTATTTAATATTATATATGTTTGGATTCTTTGATTATGTTGATGATAGATATTTGATTGTGTTCATTCTTTATTTCTTGTCTTGTGAATTATGTCTTCATGCTTGTTTGGTTCATATGAGAACTTGTGATAAAAGGGATGTTTGGATTTTACCAGTGTTTGTTTAGATTATGATGATAACATCATATTTGGTTGAATTGGAATTTGTTATTGTTTATTACATTGGTTGATCATTGTTGAGTCTATAGGTCGAAAGAATTCTCAATAATGGTTGATTTTAATTCATTAATCGACAAATGATTTGGTCTTGTACTTTGTGACGATTGTGCAAGAGAATTAATAAACATAACAAGTAAAGGTTTAACTTAGATTAATGCCGAAAGGAGTATTTTGAACATATGTGTTCTAATCATCTTTCAAGTAAATGGAACTTAATGATCGATACCATCAAAGTCTATAGGTCGAAAGGATTCTTTGTTGTTGTTGGTTTAGGCATAAGGCTCATGATATGGCCACTTGATTGAGACTTATGTATAATTGATTTACAAAACACTAAACTATTATTATTGATTCTATAGGTCAAAAGGATTATCAATGACAATATGTTTACCAAACTAAACATCCTAATATCCATGTGATCATTTGTCCAAACATGTGTGTTTCTTGTGTGCTTATTCTCTTATTGCTTTTCTAGGTGGTTTGATCCGTGACAATCATAATCACCGCCTTGTTACTTGCTTAGACAAACAAACAATGCTCGAGTGCAACCAAGTCTTTTGGGGTGGCCTTGACTTAGCAATTGCTATACTACATATGACTAGGGTATACTTGCCCGAATGTGTTTCTAGTTAAAACTAGTAATTCTTGATTATAAATTTAAAGCTCGATGGAGACATGTCAATTTCTTAAAACCAAAACCGAGGCTTTTGGGCAATTTGAAATCTTTAATAAGATAATTAAAAACCAACTAGGTTGTTCAATAGTGTCAATCAGGATGGACCACGATAGGGAATTTGATAATGAAGTGCAATTTGGAGAGTGATGTGAGGGTTGCGAAGACTTCACAGGAAGTTTTACAATCCCATAGGCAGTGTACCTGATTGTTGCAGTATAGTATAGGCAAGACTCGGGGGTTGTTATTGTTAATTATAAAAGAATCATAGATTTGGTGGTCTTGGTGTCTCAAACCATAAGAATACCATGTTTAAAGAGAGAGAGTAGAGGGAGAAACTAATGTGTGTAAAATAGAATGAAAAGTGAAAGTAATACAAGAGTCTCACCCCTCCATGGAAGCAATAAAGGGGTATTTATACCACCATCTATACATAAGTTTATTAAAATGCCTATTGTAGTCCCTACATATGGTGGTATGTTAAACTATGGTAATTCCGTCATGTCGTCACATAAAATGAAATCCTAACCATCTTCCCCCATGGGACGATAGACGGAATTATTTACAATATTTTCCTAACAAGTACATAATGATTAAGAACAAGAACTTCTATGAAGCTTCCAATGCGGATGATGTCTTTTGTGGCCTTTGACTTCAAGTCTACACTCCAAAACGAATCATCTTTGTAGTACCTTGTAGGAGAAATACTGTAATAGGCATGAACTAAGTAACCCATACACTTTTGGTTAAGGAGAAGCTTCTAAATTAGCTTCCCCCTAATTCATGCTACATATTCTTCATTATGAAACTTTAATAGCTTCCCCCCAAACAAGCAATCCTCTCTTGAGCAGTTTTAAAGCTTTCTTTCAAGCTTAGAATGATTAAGTGCATAGCGGAATGAGTAGGATACCAACATCAAATGTTACTGCTTCTTTAATAATAAGCTTAGTGATTATCCGTTCAGGGGATCATCAAAATATATCAGCATCGTATCTTCTCATGCTTGAATAATTCTTCTCACATTTCTTCCCACTGGAAGCTCAAGTAATGCATACCAAAAGTATCAAGATATCTCTTCCCCCATGTAGTTGAAGAGATGCAACCAGTCTCATTGTATGAAGCCCAAAAACCCAAAGTACACACTCTATCCCATTCATGAAGTCAAAATTATAGCATCAAAGTCAATTAAGTCCCGGACGTGCACATTTCTTCCTTCAAGATAATGATGATATTTCTTGTAACACCCAAGGTTAGCTAAGTCCTGGATGTAGACAATTAAACCCTCTACGTAGTCGAACTGATAACACCAAAGTCAACTAAGTCCCGGATGAACTCATTTCTTCTTGCAGGATACTGACTATCTAGAGGAATCAACATACCATTGTGTACCTCTTTTATCATCAGAAACTGTTTCTTACATCTCTTCCCCTATGTAGTTGGAATAATACACCAAAATCCACGAGTTAAAACACTGATTATTCTGCGGTTATGACATTTGTCTTCCCGGAATGACCTTAAATAAGAAAACGGTATGAAGTTCATCACGTGTACTCGTTGTGCGTTCAAATGTATGTCTCCTTCCCCCTTGTTGGTTTTGATACCTCAGAATCAGCAAAACATTGTACGCACATATACTTGAAATCTTGTGAGAAGAATAAATTAGCTCATATCTATCCTGTGAGAATCAACTGCTGATCAAATCTCTACTCATAAACTCTCTCTGACTATCTTTACCAATCCCTTTGTAGGCTTTATAAAGTGACCACTAATGGAGTAAACCCGATATACCAAACTTGAAATTGAAGAAGATTTCCCCGTTCTTGTGACTTAAGCTTGCACTAATGTTGGAAGAACGGTGTTGAGAATTTGTGCAACATCCAAATCTCTAAGTACTCTATACTCACCAGACAAAGTATGAGACTTTCATAACCTCTTGCGATTATCCACATCGTTTTAAGTGTGTGTCACTGAGTACTACAATGTAACTCCTTTAAGTGATAGTTATCCAGGTCTTCAACCATCCACCCGACTGTTGGTAACCAAATAACCCAATTCTTTAACTTAAATCTTAAGCTCGAGCTAGTTATCATTGAAATCATGCATCCAACCAACCCCGACTTCAAGATAAAATAAGAACACGTCTTTGTGAAATGCCAATTCAATCTCAAATAAGTGATACCTAATCAACTCCGTAGTCACTTAGAAAAATTGATACCAAATCTAGCCATTTAAATTTATTTCCATGATTCTTTATAAAATTGATCCCGGTCTCGTCACTTAAAAAAATATTGTCACTATGTCATTTTAAATCCCGGTTAACACCATTAATTAAATTTTAGTTCATAATACATAAACTATAAAAATTTAGCTCAAAATGGCCTTATACCCGGTCTCTTAGACATGACCCGACAAGAGAATGTTTTAATACTCGGAATTATCCAATAGCGCCAGTCTAACACCTTATAAATGTTCACCAGCCTATAATTGAAGCCAATAAATCATCCGGCCCATGTAATTAGAGACAACCCGCTTTGCCAAATGATCCATACCAGCCCAACTCCATGATAATCATAACCGGCCCATTTTTAATAACCATAGAGATTAGGGATTATAAATTACCAGCACACTTCACAACCTTAATTTACTCATAGATAAAGCACGCCTCATCCTTATCACTCCAAAATCAACAGTATCTCATCATCTCATCTCTTTCTTTCGATTCATCTTGATAATCAATCATCATGATTCATTCCTACCATCCCACGAATCAAGGCAAGACCACCCTTAACCCTTGTTGGTAATCGAACACACCACCAATGCCTCTTATCACAAATTCATGAAGAAAATCAAGATATTTGGCTACAAGATCGTTTACAAGGTCTCGGGTAGGTTTGTAATTATTTTTGTGTGTCAAACGAAACAAAGTTTGATTATAACATGATTGTTATAAATCTTTCTTTAATTTGAATAGTGAATAAGGGTTAAACCTTCACACCGATCAATAAAGAGATTTATTTTCATCTTTTAATCTTTTAGAAGTTCTTGACTTAAGTTTAATACACGAAAAAAATGAATCTGAGATCGTGATTTGACATTAAGTGTCGTGTCGAGTCTTGTGATTGTTAGAGATGGATTTGGTGTGAATTGATGTGACGATGGGATAGGTTAGATTATTGGATTTATTGGAGACTGATTTGTGATGATGGGTTTAGTTATAGATTTGGATTTGTTGTTAATTAAATGTGACGAAGTGATGGGATTGGATTTGTGTTGTTGAGACTGTGTTGTTGTAGTTTATTGTGGCAGTTTGATGTTGTTGTTTGTAGTGGTTGAACAAAGAGTCTGTACTTTTTCTTTGGTTTCGTTTGACCTTGGGACGACTCGGTTGTGATCGGTTTGACTCAGTGAGTCGACCCGGTTCAACTCGGTAATGACCGAGTTGACTCGGTTTGGGTTAAGGGAGGCAAACCGTTGGCAGAACAAACCCCTACCCCAAAACGCTACCCCTAAAACGCTACCCACAAAACGCTACCCTAAACCGCTACCCCCAAAACGCTACCCCCAAACCACTACCACCAAACTGTCATCACCAAACCGCCATTACCAAACCGCCATCACCAAACCGCTGCCAACTTTTAAATTGGGCAGAGATTTGTTTAGATAGGACCATGTTAATTTCAAACCGCTACACCTGTTAACAAACCGCTACGACAAACCGCCACGGAAAACCGCTGCATGTACTTTCTGTCAGGTACGATTTTTGTCTTTTGTCAATCAAATAAAAAAGATGTACTAATTTTTGTATTCATGACCAAACCTCTACCAAGAATTATAATTTAGCCTAGAAAACGCTTTTAAAATAAGCTAAAACTAGAAAACAATAAGCTTGAAAAATTTGTCTTTTAAGCACATGAGGATCCACAGATTAAGCAGTTAAACCCCAACAACCACAGAAACAGTTAAACTCCCACATAAGCTTGTAAAAAGCTAGAAATGAGCTGTTAAAAGAAAAAGAGACCAGATTTGATTTATTGGTAAGTTTTGGAACATGACAGGATAAATAAAACTCAACCAAACAAGATGTAAACTAATTATAAAAGCAGAATCAGACTCGCAATACAAACACATGAATACAATAGTGACAAATTGAAATACCAACCGGACTATAAAATGTAACACGACCCAAGAATATAACCTTGGCTCTTGATTCCACTAGATCTGACGATCAGATACTACCATTTAATGCATGGGTGCCTATTGGAAAGAGTAATTATGTCTTAGATCTTCGAAAGAAGCAAAGAACCTAATCTTTCAGATCTTTGTGGATATTCTGCAAAACATAAACTTCTTCAAAGCATTCACTGCCTCAGCTTATGTTCCAACTATCTACATTCAACAGTTTTGGAATACCCTTACTCAGGAGGCAAAGACTAGAGTTTAGCATTTTTAGTTGGATGAAGACTGGTTTATACTGAACGCAAATCTTCTAAGGGAAGCTTTAGAGATAACTACTATTGATCAAGCTCATCAATTTGAGTCACCTCCTTTGGGTGATGCAATCATGGACTTTGTGAATGCGCTGGGATATCCAGAGGAAATCCACTTTATATCCAGGATGGTTGTGAACAACCTATATCAGCCTTGGAGAGCTATATTGTTGATGATCAACCAATGTCTCACATGCAAGACTTTTGGGTTTGATAGACCCATATATCCAGTTCTTCAGATGCTTTGGGGTATTATTACCCATACAAATGTTGACTATGCTGAACTCATGTGGGAAGAATTTATATAAGCTATCTAGACGTTTCTCGCTGATAAGGCCAATTTGGGCATTGCTACTAAGAAGGACAAGAAGATTAAAACTCATGTTATTCCTTATTGTCAGTTTACAAAGTTAATCATCTGCTATTTGGGGGGAAAACACAACATTAACCAAAGGTCTGGGTCTCCGTTTAACATGGAAGAAGATGATCACCGTCTTGGAAATCTCAAGTTCGTCCCCAAAGGTGAAGAAGATGAAGTCTTTGGAATGCAAATTCCTAAGGAGCTGATCACTGACAATATTAGGAATGCACCTTACTACAATGCTTACTTGGAAATGGTTGAAAAGCAGAATCATAAAATTGTAGCTGAAGAGGGAGGAAAGAAGAAGTCAGCATCTAAAGCCAATCAGCCTAAGAAGCCTGCAACTGCTAAGTAATCCAAGCCAGTGTCTTCTAAGCAATCCAAACCTACACTTGCTAAACAGCCAAAGCCTGTGAAAGAGAAATCCACAAAGCCTTCTCCCGTAAAGAAAGCTGGCAAAGGTAAAGTAAGGAAAGTGCAAAAAGGAAAGAGTTCTCTCTAGCTTGTTGATGAACCTGATGTAGAACAAGCTCAACTTGAACCTAAACCTGAACCTCAAGGTGAAGAGGTAGATTATGATCTTTAGCGAGTTATTCAGATGAGCCTAGAATCCTCTTAACCACCCGTCGGCGGAGTGGCTTTTCGTGAACCTGCCTTAGGTATCACTCATAAACTCCCTACTGTTGAAGGTAAAGGGAAAGGCATTGCTATAGATGAATAGGTTGCACAATCACTATTAGAACTGCAAACGCCTAAGAAGATAAGTACTACGGATCAATACATCTTTCAAAGGCGAATCCCAGTGACTGAGGAATCATCTACTGGGCCGTTTGTACAACCCGAGGATGATACATCCGCTAATATAGTCCGTGATACTCCATCTCCCACAAATTCAGAAATAGGTGCCGAAACTGATAAGACGAATAGTGAAGGAGATACTGAGATCCTGAATATTGGTGAAGAACAAGGAGAAGATGTGGCTAACAAGGTAGATCTAGAGGAAAAGACTGCTGAAAATAATGAAGGTCAGGCTGGATCAGACCCTGGTAAAACACCCGAGTCTCGACCACCACCAGAGCGTGTTCTCATGGAAGAAGACCAGGCTAGACCAAACCCTGGACAAAGTCATGTGGCTCTTGCTAGACCAGACCCTGAGCCCATGCATGATGACTTTGTTGCCACTTTGTATCCTCAATTGCATGAAAGTTTGAAACATCCAGATGAGGAACATGTCCACTTGGAAAATCCACTAAGCTTAACTGGGACTCTATCTTCTATGAAAAATCTTGATAACTTTACCTTCGGTGACCAATTCATTGCTGACAAATCACCGGAAGATGAACCAAGAAATGCTAATATGGAAACCGAAGTTGAGTCCATGGTAACTGTTCCAATCCATCAATCATTATCTTCTGTTCCACCACTGTCCACGCCAGTCATCGATCTCTCGCCACCGAAACCAGTGTCTTCTCCTGCACAAGCACCAATCTTTACAGCTACAACAACGACTACAACAACAACCCTTCCACTTCCACCACCTCCATAACAACAAAGCTCTTCAGATCCTGATCTAGTGTGTGCTAACTTTGAGAAGAGACACAAGCTTCAGGACAAGATTGTTTAAGGTCTTTCATCCGGGGTTTTTATGTTGGAGCTTCGTGACCTGCCTCATAAGATCAGCCAAACAGTCAATGAAGTTTTCAAAGAAGCTGTTCAAATAGCGCTGCAAGCTCCACTCCGTAAGCTCTTCAGAGATCTGTCCAAAGCTGAAATGAAAGAAATACTTCACCAACAGATGTTTGAAAGTGGCTCATACCAATTGCAGCCTGAACATGTAGCTCTCTATAAAGCTCTTGAGGCATCTATGGATCGTGATAACAAGGGCGAGTTCTTTAAAGCAACTACTAAGTCTCGTAAGAGACATCGTGACGACCAAGATCCTCCTCCTCCTCCACCAGATTTAGACCAAGGCAAGAAGAAAAAGCATGATTCTGAAGCATCTGCTGCTCACCAGCCCCAACCTCAGATGTCCTTAACTTGGAAGACTACTGACACTAGAGATGCTCCTTCAAGCTCTTCCAAGCAAAAGACTGCCTCTCAATCCGAACAACCTATAGAAGATATTCCAATTCCAGATGATGTGCATATCTCAGACACAAAGGACACCGATGTTGCCCATCTTCCAAAGATCAAGACTAGACCGGATTAGTTGAAGCATGTTCCAGAGGAAGAAAGACCGGAAACACCAGAACCGGACTGGGCTGTTCCTCTGAATGATTTACGTGAACCAGAGAACAATTTGGCAAACGCAATCGCCAAATCATATAAAGATCCAAAAGAGAACAAGTTACTTCGAAGAATTGGAGATATAGGCTCATTCATCAAATGGTATTGTAGGCAGATTGGGAAATTAAAGCTCGGCAAAGCTGATTTAGAAGGTCCAGCTAACAAGGTAGTTAGAGCATTTCACTCAAACAACATTTCTCTTCAATTTTAGATGGAAGAGTGTTACCTGCTGCTTACAAATTAGATTGATTTAGTTAATCCTGAGGGTAACCAGATTGTGCATGACGTAAGCAAACCATTACCTCTAGGAGGTCCACCTGATCAGGTAATAATTCAACCACAATACTTCTTTAGTAAGGATCTGGAATATCTCATATCAGGTGACAAAGACAGAAGGCATGCTCTCTCTATATCCAAGCCGAAAGCAGCTTCCTACCAAGACTTTGGGTTAGAAGAACTTATACCTTCACTGTAGATTGAAAGTGAACGTGAATACGATGTTAGTGAAGCCTATGGAATTTCTCACTGGTGGTTTAAGCGAAAGGAATTCTATATTACCAGACATAATGCCCATTCTGATTGTCGTGCAGTCAGGTCTCATATGAAGATTCGTAGTGTGGTCAGTCTGAAGACCTACTCCAGATATATGTACACATACTTAAAGGAGATTGTCTTATAAAGGGCTAATTATAATGAATACAAGATCTCAGAATCCGATTTCAAGAATCTGCACCCGAATGACTTTGAAGACATGTACCTGCTTCATCTTTAAGGCAAGCTCAACCACCTGTCTAGTTCTAAAAAAGTTAACCTATTCAACGCAATCAACCTATGGATTAGGAACATCATCATCAGAAAATGTGTAGAAGACTTGCAACTAGGCATTGAGAGCTATCAGACGAAGCTCAACCTTAAAGAACCAAGTTGGGATGCCATTGATTTTCTCTTCAAAGAAGATTCCACCATTGTTTCCAAGCCAAGGGTCGTGATCTACAGAGATAGGAATAATTAGAAGAATATGACGTGGGAGACTGAGGTGCTCAAGTTTAGTGACGGCACATTGATAAGAATTCTAGAAAAGTTGGATCACATGGTTAAAGACTTCAGGCTATTCTAGTACAATCCAGGGATGGAAAATAGAATCTGGTCCGAGGATGATAAGAGGATGAGTAAAGAGTTCATGGAGGTGATCGAGAGAAGGCTCAAGATTAGGAGAATATTCAGGAATCTCAAAAGCTTTGTGAGTAGAAGGTTAAGAGATGTTGACTACAGACTTATACAGAGAATTGAATGATTTCATCATTCTGATACTCAAGTCGGTATCATCTTATTTTGTATAATATATCTTGTACATTATTATAAGTATGTAGTGTATCTTTAGGTATTAAGTGTCAATGCATAAAGTTTTTCATGAGTCTTTCGTTAAACTCAAAATCTTTTAAAATTTTTATACTTGACACTCACACGTTCCCTCATAGATTGAGGGGGAGCATCATTATGTTCCCTATTTGGCTTGTGAATAATCAGCACATTTTTCTCCCAGATTTCTAACATATTTGAATCCATTGATATCCAAAATATCAAAGGGTTTGAAATTTTTGATAAGGGGAGAAAATGTGATTTAAATATGAAAACTGATAAAATGTGATTTTGTGGACTCATGTGTATACTCCATCCTCCTTGTGCTAAACATTTTCGTATATCGGTGCACATGTTGAGGGGGAGCAGTTTGTGAAAGCAAAAACAATCGAGGTACAAAAACTTTGATATTTATATCACAAGTACCTAATTGAGTTTTTCAATTGGTTTTATGGCAAGGTGAACGGTAACAAAAAGACAGATCATGTATTTACTTTTATCAGAGTTATAAGGTTAGTAAGGTTAGGTATTTATTCCCATGATCCAGCTAGAACCGAAGGGATCTACCCATGGACAATCTACTAATTAGTGTAGAAGTCCTTAGGTATGATATAAAAAAGGGGTAAAAGTAAGAATCAGGGAATAGTGCCGACTGAGATGGAGCTAGTACTAGAACAAACCCAATAAGGTACTAGTCATGATGTCTCGGTAAGCACTGAAGGGTTAAAGAATGAAAAAGAATTGTAAGGATAAAGGGTGAAAAAAATAAGCCCTCTATACACTTAGGCAGAAACTGGGTCAATACATCTGCTGTCAGAATCACAATAATGATTGCTGACATTGAAGAAAGCCGTCATGGACCTAGTGATGCAATGCACAACCCTCCCTAGCTACTTATAATCTCTCAAAATATTTATGTTTCATTTCTCATAGAGACTAAACACGTTATCTATTGACTTTCTCACTCTGAGTTAGTTGATATTGAAAAAGTAGCAGTCCGCTCCAGCCTCCGATCACTAAAACCAAAATGCATAATTGAGTCTAGAACCAAGAGATCATCAATTAATCTCATTATGACACTATTCCATGTTTAATTATCATTCACACAATGTGAAAACAAGGATTATCATAAGAGTCCTACGCATTATCCTTGTGGTATTGCCAGAACATCCGAGTGATACTTATTCACAATGAAAATAGAAATCCTGCTTGAGGCAACATCAAACAAGCTCATGATAGGTGACTTGTGAGATCCTTAACGGGTTAAACTTGTGACACTGGATATCAATTCGGTCCAGATTATGAATTGACGGTTAATGAATTTTGATAAAAGCTTAAAACTCTTGATGTGTTACAAAAACACTTTCTCAAGTGACACGTCAATTGATTTTCAAATCAATTTTCCTCTTCAATTGGTAAGATAGTAATTAACCGATTCACTCTTATCGTGCAATTTGCTTTGAGACGTTATGATAAAGAGAACATGCAAGTAAGGTGATTATGATATTTATGCATTAGAAGATCTGATACTTATACTGGAAATCCTGTCAAGGATATTCTTCTTAAGTTGAATCTACCTGATCACAGGTCAGTCCTCACGGATCCAGAGGTTAATCCAACCAAACTCGGGCGAATGAAAAAGCTATATTCATCAACAAGCTTTATTGCTAACTGTTTTATTACAGGATCAAGTAACGATGGAGATGGAGATACCTCGTTACAGTGGAGTCAATTTCATAACTGCATGCTCACACTCGACCGACACATCCAAATACATCATGAAAGCTCAAGTATATTTTTCAAAGCTTCTGCAACTCTGATTTCAAAATCTTCTTAAAGTGATCAAGTATTAAAGTTAAAATAACTTCAAGAACAAAGAATAATCAAGCTTTCAAAATCAAGAAAGGTATGAGCATGTCGGTCCAGTTGTAACAAGCACAAGATGGCGAAAAGACCACAAGATGATGATTAGAGATTACTTTTGTCTGATGATCTTAAAGAAGCTTAAGATCACACACAATTCGAGTTAAGGAACAAGCTCAAGATTAAAGATCAAAGATCACTACATGAAAGTACAAGATATCAAGATGAAGAATCAAAAGACTACGAGTTGATACACAAGATCGATCAAAAGATTGCTGAGCTAAAGTTAATATTCTCTAGGGTGACCTTCTTTAGGGGGAGATTGTTAGATATTATAAAAAACTCAGTCACCCTGTATGTTTTACTATTTATTGTAGCTCGTAGTTAATCATTAATCGTATGACATACTGTATTAGGCCGGGTATTAAAACCCACGTGTAAGCCCACTACCAAGGCCTTAGGCCGGTTTATGTAACAACTATATAAGCATCTTCCTTATGTTAGAAGAGGTGGTTAATCAATTCATTATACAAGTTCTATTTTCTCTCACTAGAAAGTTTTCTCTCCTACTTTCTCTCTCTAAGATTTGGCTATACCCATAATATTCTATTGTGTTATGATTTCCAATACCCTACAGTTATCGTTCTCTAGGGGAATAGGTTGGGAAGGCTTAATCACGGTCTAACAGAATTCTAAAGGTTGAGAGAATATTCTTTTTGTGTTTCTATATTTTATGAAAGCAGGTAAATCTATGGTTTGAGAGGTTGGTTTGTTTAACTAATTACTAAACTAATTAATATCTATTCTACTGGTGATAACTTTATGATAAGCAAATGTATTTACCTAATCATGCACTA